>JAGDQP010022919.1:0-29831 GCA_022664845.1 Lepisma saccharinum | reverse complement strand
GGGGGGGGGGGGTTCGGCATCCTTTAGTTTTGCAACTTTGTTCGATTTTGCAGCCTGTAATATTTCTTTCTCGCGGAGGAGAAACGTAGAATACAAAGCATTCCGCGGGACAAATCGACTGATTTTCGGAACACGGGACCTTCAGTGCGTTTGCGAGACCGTCCCGCAAAAATCGGGATGGGTGGTCATCCTACAATTACGCCAGGATTGCAACTAATGGGAGAATTAGAGAAAAATGACCTCTAATTCAGTTAGAGCAGTATTTACTCAAAAGGTAGAATTAATTGTTACAAAAATCCAGGATTAAAACTAGTATCGGATGTTAGTTAGTCAGGTGCTTCAAGGAAAAGGGAATCAAGACTTTCCAGATTTCTCAGCAAGTGACATTTCTTCGTTAAAATATTGCCGTCTAACAAGCTGTGACACGGAAAGAACATTTTCCGTGCACAAAAATGTGTTAAGTGACAGGTGAAAAAAAAATGCCAGAAAATCTTGAAAAATACATAGTTGTGTATTGCAACTCTTAAACTTTTATTTTGAGTCTAAATGTTATTTCATCGTAAATATAAGTACAGTTCAGTGGGTTAGTTTTCCTATACTGAATACCAATTTCTTGTATTACATGTCAAATTGAGTCCAATCGTTGTTATATATGCACAGTTCTATGTATTTTTTTTTTACATACATCAATATGTTATGCCACTGTAACTCGTTCACATACATGCAATAAACTTGATCATTTAAAGGCGGAATTTGTTATTGCATATTTACTTCTTCATTGCACATTTTAGGGCATATTCTTGCGATTTTTAGTGCATTGTTGCATGCATATTTTGACGTTTTTCAGTGCATATAAATCCGAATTTTAGTTATGAGCCATAGCGAAAGATAAAATATTTTTCTTGAAAGTAAAGATCCTCTAACAAGTTTTAGAGGAGACCCCTTTTTGATATCTTGAAACCGTTTGGCAGTTACCAAATTAGCTGTTGTGTGTAACTGCCAAACGGTACAAGATTTCAAAATTTAGCACTTGTTTCAAAGGGAGTAAAATCAACCCCTGTTTCTGTTTTAAATTTTGAAGTTGGCCTCCCCCTTCGTAGATGTATTCCGGGTCGACATTGCTTTCAGTATCATTATCATGTGATTCCGCATATGCACTTAGGTATGTACATTTTTTTGTTTGAAAGCTCAATGTGCAACAGGAGCCGAATTAAAGGCCCTGGTACGAAAACTGAGAACCACTCTGTATATAGGATGTATTTAATCACGAACAAAAATCACTAAAACATCCACACATTAACTATCGATAAGAAACTGAATCATAAATAACAAAACCTAATTATGTAAATATACAATAAATAAAAGACACTTACACATTTCTAGGAGAAAAACAGCACATCTAGGACCGGGCCGAAGAAACGGGAAAGGGAACATTAAAGTTCAGGCGTTTCTCCAGAATTTTAAAAATTTTGAAGAATGGGGTTTCCGAGAAAGTGCCGTCCAAAAATGGCTCTTGGGCAGCTTTTCAACAGTTCAGAGCACTGCAGGGCCAAAACTACTCACTTTAAGGTGAAAACTAAAATAAGGTTCTTATAGAACTCGATAATGTCTATCATTTGCAAAAAACAGCATCTCAATATGTCTAATAGGACCCGAGTTACAAATTATCACAAAATTAGAAATTTCGAATTAACATTACAATTAATATCTTGGAAAACTAGCCAATCAGAAGCAATGATTTTTACACAGAATAAAATGTATCATGAGACAAATATTATGCTTATTATTTCATGGAAATACGTAAATTAGACTCTGAGAAATTGATTTTTGAAAAGAACATTAATTTTTATATTTGATGCCAGTAGATAACCTTGGCAACTATACTGACAGGCTGTAACTCAAAGTACGTATAACGAGAAACTGTTGTAACTCTTCACATATTTTTTTTTTGGGGGGGGAAACAAAAAAAAAAGTATGTGTCTCTTTATTTTGCATATACCTGTAGAAAAAGAAAGTATGAGAGATCTGAGATGGTCAATGGGAAAATTTAGAGTTTACCTGGAGAAACTGAAGTGGAAGTACTTATTCCCTGTAGGAGATTATTGTTGTTGGCATATGGCTAGAAACACCTCTCAAATATATTTTTTCTTGAAAATAAAACCAGGTTCCTAATGTTCATAAACCCTCTTTCGGGTGAACGTCTGAGTTCTCATAAATCGTTGAACATTACAAAATAAACCGCAAACAATCATAGGGTGATCAAACGCCCCAAAAATCCGGGATTATCCCGGGATTTTGTTCCCTGTTCTGGAGTCCCGGGAAAAACTTATGGGAACCTTTCTTCTCCCGGTTCCTTCGGGCCGTCTTAATGATCTTCGTGAAACGGAATAAATCAGCTTAAAAGGTTCATATTGATGTAAAATATTGACCAAAAAAAAAAAAAAAGAAAAAAAGAGAAAAGTAGTTTCCAACATTTAACTGCAAGTAATATGGTACCTTGATCCGCGCAAGTATATAATTCCACACTCTTGAACCAACTTAACATACGTGTTACGAGAAATAATTATATGTTTATTTATTTATTTATTTATTTATTGTCAACACAACAGCCTGTATAGCCCAATTAAAGTCTCGATATTTACAATGCTCATTTACAGACATTTTTTTTTTATTACATTATCTCTAAATGCTTTGGAAAACATACCACATTATATCCAATTCGATACAAGTTCTACACATTTCATTGTAAGTAGTACATATTCTCCAGATTGGTTGGTGGCTTCATCATTATATCTGTCCTTGCCTTCTTGCAGTGGAAAAGACTAGTGTTGTGTCTACGCGAGTTTTTAACGATGGGACACGAAACTTTAATAATGATACTATGCCAGTGCACTCTATGCCATTTTGAATTTATTTTCCTAAGAAATAACAGATCAGAAATGATACGCCTTTGCTCTATATCGTCTGAAAATTAAAGTTTTTAATGATTGTACTGTAGTTTTCGTAAGTAGGATAGAGCCGAGTTACTCTATGGGTTAGAAATTTCAGAAATCTGGATTGTATTTTCTCTAGTTGATGCAATTGTCTTTTCTTCTATCAAGTGGAAGAAATAACATCATAATTCCTTTCTATTAAGTACCTAATCCAATTAATAACATTGATCCAATCCACAAATTGATCAATTACTCATTGGTAATTTCGTTTAATTAGTTCTGAGCACTTGCAAGGGCATTAATATTTGAAGTATTTTGCTGTTAATTTCTTGCCGGCCGGGTGGCGAAGCGGTCTGCGGCGGTAGGCCATCGGCTCAAAGGTCCCGGGTTCGAGTCTCGGAATGAGTGTGGACTTTAACAGCTAAAGGCGAATCGTGATGGGCCGAAGTTCAAAGTTACTAGACTGGCCCATATAAAAACAATAATTAAAAAATGTTTATTTCTTATTCTTTCAGAATCCTTTATTATATTATTCAAAGAAATTTTCAATGTTAAGCTTTGTACATTTAATTTTTCTTTTCGTATTTAGAGCGTTCCGAAAATTTAGTTTCATGAATGGGAGTCTTTTTGAGAGCATGTATTTCATGAGGGGTGTCCCAAGTTTTGATTCTTTGAATTTGCTCACCCTATACAATCATATTATGAAAGTGTGGCCAAGAAAACGTGTAGTAAACAGACACTACTGTAAACAGCTTGTTTTTTTGTTTTTTTATCTAGTTGGTTATTTTTACAGGCTTTTCTGTAGTTCACAATGGTTCGTGGTATCCTCAAATCTTGGAACATTAATTTAACTCATTTCCAGACGTCATACAATTATGAAATTTTGCACAGCGACGTAAGTCGGGTGACAATACAATATTCCATTGTTACTGTCATATATTTCTATATACAGTAGGGTCCTGCTAATCCGAAAATCCGGATAAACCAAACAGAGCCCAGGGAAAATATGCCAAATTATTTTTAACTTTAACTTAAGAGGGGGAAAGGAAAATAGTTTCTTCATGTAAAAACGTGTATTTTATACACAATGTGCAAGAAAATGAAAAAGTACAGAAATATGTGGTACAATTTTAATTGTATGCTGTAATTAAAGTACGGTACTGTTCACCATAAAAAGCTCAAGGACATAGGCCTACTAAAAAGTGTACTGCAAACAACTGTAGCCTACGGTACGGAGAACTCCGCTGAAGTAAACTCCGACGCACACGTATTTGCCAGGTCGCTGCGATAAGCTGGCACTAGATCACAGTCTAAAACGCGCTAGAAGGCTAAATACGCTAAATAACTTTCCGGCTTAATGAAAGTCTGGATATTTCGAACTTTTGCTAATCCGAACAGGGCACAGCCCCAATTAGTTCGGATTAGCGGTACTCTACTGTATCTATATGTTTTAAATGTATATTTTAATATGGACCTTGATCCGCGCAAGTATATAATTCCACACTCTTGAACCAACTAACATATGTGTTACGAGAAATAATAACTGGTTGCACTTGACTGTTGCAGAACACTTCAAGATTTGGGCCACAAAATATTTAGCTTGAGAAAAAGTATTAGAACACCGAAATAACAATATTTTATATTTTATATAATATTTTAAAATAAATAATATTTTAAAAATAATAATATTTTAAAATTAATAATATTTTAAAAATAATAATATTTTATTTCTAAAGTCATGCTTTTCTTAAACAATTCGTACTAAAATGTAAACAACAATTTTGTTTATGCATGACAAAGAAGAAAAGCACAGGGGAAGCCAATTGAAGAACTTATAAAGTGACTGTATTATATGAGAGCGCGCCCCATGCATTTTCTTTTAGTCGTGCTAAAACAAAATTATTTTTTTACTTTTCAGTACGAATTGTTTAAGAAAATTTTAATTTTATTTATAGTTTTTAGGCATCTAAGGCTCAGGCCGGGATAAGGGAGGGGAAAGGATGAGGAAAGGTGTCAGCCAGGGCCTATGTTGAAGGTGCCATCCCGGCATTTACCTGGTGTGACAGGAAGACCCCTGGAAAAACCTCAGTCAGGATGGTCGGCCGCTGGGATCGAACCCACGACCTCCCAAATTCTACGCCAACGCTCTACAATTGCATGAGCTACGGCGGCTCGGTTGTTTAAGAAAAGTATGTCTTTAGAAAGTTTATTTTTAAATGTAAGTTCCAAATGCTCTGTAAGAAGAGTTTTCATTATTATATAATATTAAGTATGTGTTCGATCCGGAAACAGTGGGTTAAAGTTATCTTTCATTCAATGCATCCCTTCTCGTATATACGATTATTTTTAAAAAGATATATAAAAATTTAACGACTTATTTTTGAAACTTTTTTTTTAAGAATGTATTTCTCCACTTTTTGAAAAATAACTTATAAAATTGTATTATAACTTCAATAATTTCTACTGGTATTTATTTGCACAAAATCACCGTATTCGCTAATGAATGCTCATCGTATTCACCCAAATGTAGCCTCCGAAATCGGAGTGCGCATATCGATGTCGCACTAGATTCGCATGCAAACTCGAAAAAAATCTGCTTCAGTATATTGTTTTGCTTAGGCTCTGCGAGGACTTCTCTGTTCGGGTTATTATGGGTTATTATGGGTTCGGGTTATACCTCGTTGCTCGCCGTTCCTCACTTCGCACGCTTTCGTGTTTTATTTTGGTTTGCCGTGATATATGTTGGCCAATACTATCAATATATGTTTACTGCATTTTAATAAAAAATAATTGTATATAAAATTATTGTATTAAAAACTCATAACACAAAAGCCTTGTCAATTAAAGTAGTTACCGTATATTTTAATACAGGTATTCAAATCAATAACTCACTGTTGTATACGGTAATTTTTTTTACTTTTGTTCAGGCTGCACATTAGAATCGCCAGTAAACTTATATTTTATTTATTTGTTTGATTTCAAGCAGTTCAAAACTAGGGCGTGCATTACATTCGATGGCGCATTAGATTCGGTTAATTTTCGATTTCGTTCAAATTTGAGTACCAAATTAAATTTAAAAATGCATTTGAAAACTGCTTTAGTAACAGGAAGTGAGTAATCCTATTAGAATTAGAAGAATAAATTATCTACACTTCCAGAAATTCAGAGGTTCCATTCCATGGTTAGCTGAATTTAGTTTCTCTCTCTGTCTCTCTCTCTCTCTCTCTCTCTCTCTCTCTCTCTCTCTCCTAAAGCATGTATGTATTGTATTGCATCCACATAACATCTTTAATTTTTCCATTTTTTGTATTTTATTTTTCGACAATCCATTTTTCCACAGTCGTTTATTATTGTCTATCTACCGTGTGACAGATGTTAAGAAGAGTGTACACCAGTGCAGGAGGGTGCGGTAGTATTTCTGTGACGAGTTGTAAGATAAGTATAAAAGGGAACAAAACTTATTAGATTACACTGTTAATAATTACTCTAAAAAAATTCAAGCAACTCCCTGTATGAAATCTAACAAAAAACCAGACATCTTTCAATTTCCAAGAGTATTGTAACAAGAAATATTTACAAATACTTTTACTACTCACAGTATTATTATTATTATTATTATTACTTAGAATATTATACACGCAATAGTTATTTTGAATTCTTCAGTGTATTCGGTCAATATTATTCTGCAGTGTGTCCGAAAACTCGTCTGTAACATTACCGGAAATTTCCACGCAGACATTTCCCTGATTTCCGGGGAAGTGTCTGAAAATGTTCGAACACAGTAGAACATTATTTATGAAAAAACTGTGTATTACAACACCTGACCAATATTGAAGAATCAAAAGAGTGGACTAAGACAAGGACAAATCCACGTTTGATGAACAAGACTAAACTTACTTTGACGGACGTGTTCCCGTCAGTAGCACATGAAGAGGCAATGGTACTTGATTATGCCAGCCTGCAAAATAAGCGTGCAATTTAAAATGGATTTTCACACTATTTTATGAATTTATGATTTCATCCAGTTCCCCATCCCCCCAAAAAATACTCAACACCCCCTGTTTCGTAGCATTGTGAAGGAAGGGACTTAAGTGAAAACCTTCCGTGTTATTTTCTCTTTAGTTATATTTATAATATTGCTATAATATAATAATATTTAACAAGGGAGCGTACAAATATGAAAAGCTCTAAGTCTCTTTCATTGATATTCAATCAAATTCGTCAAAAGAATTCATCAATATTATTGTAAAAAATTGTAAAAATGTGATTGGTCTTCCCTTTTACATTCTTTTCTTTAGTTCACAATGGTTTGTGGTGTCCTCAAATCTTGGAATGTTAATTTAACTCATTTCGAGGTCATAGAATGATGAAATTTTGCACAGCATCGTAAGTCGGGTGGCAATATAATAGAATTCCATTGTTACTTTCATACATTTCTATATTTTAAAAGCATATTGTTATTTTTTTTTCTTTTTAACCCGGACTTCTTTATCCTAAAATAGATACTAGGGCCTTCAACTAGCCTGGGTTTGACTAGTTGCAGAACACTTTAGGATTTGTCGTACTTTTCTTAAACAATTCGTAATAAACGGTAAAAAATAATTTTGTTTATGTATGACTAAAAAGAAAAGTATGGGACGGTCAGTCACTTTATAAATTCTTGAATTGGCGTGCCGCATGCTTTTGTTTTTAGTCATGCATAAACAAAATGATTTTTTCCTTTTTAGAAGGAATTATTCAAGAAAATTATGTTTTTAAAAGTTTATGTATATATATAAGAAATATCATAATTGAAACAGATACGATCGAAATGTTATCAATAGCTCGTACGATATGAAATCTACATACTCCGACCCTGTAGTACAGTCAGTAACGTCGCGGACATCGGAGAGGCAATGGGGAGACATGCAGATTGGAGCCCCACTTCCGTGACTTCCGACAATCCTGATTTCTACTTTCCTTAGTTTCACCAGGTAAATGTTGGAATGATATATCAACTAAAACCCTGTACACTATCTCCGCATCCTTGTCCTCGAGAGAGCGATTGCCAAGGGGCAAAATCCCTGACGTGTAAAAGGAAATTAGATTAAAATGAAATCTACACCATAAAAAGTAATAAATAAAAGATTATTGAATTAAAAATGAAATCTACACCGTAAAAAGTAATAAGACTTTTACAAAGTAAGTTCGTAATAAGTACTACATGACTTGACTATCATGTTTTTATTTTAAATTCAAGAAGTGTAACGAATGCGTATAATAGATGCTAGTAGTATTATGATGAAGGTGAACTTTAAACGTTTCTTGTGAGTTTCGTTTCTCACAATTACTTTCTAAGACTCCTTTGAGCCTCAGCAATAAAATATTACAAATACTTCCATTATAAAATATATATTTCGATTCACAATTTCCAAATGCAAGATGGGTAGATGAAATCAAGCGTTTTTTCAGGAGCTACATGGATGAGGATAGCAGCAGACCGAGATATGTGGAAAGAAAATGGGGAGGCATTTATCTAGCAGTGGATAGAAAATGGCTGAATATGATGATCATCTCCTCATAAAGAAATGTTCCATTATACTTCTCGCTGACGTTTACAACGTATATAATGAAATATGAAGTGAAGCCGGGGGAAATTGCGCGATAGGAGAAATCGCGCAGGTTTCGGAAAGACAGGAAGGAATGGGACTGAAGTGTTGCGAGTGACTGACAAATAAATACGTTACTGGCACTCTGGCAGACTCGTCAGTTGAATCCCTGTCTTAAGAGAAGGTGGTTGCTGAAACTTATAATTATTTTCTTGCGTCTACGACAGAAGGTATAAGTGCTTAAATTTTCATAAACGTTGCGTATATTTTCAAATGAAATGTTTTGCTGTTAAATAAGTATACATCAAGGAGTATCTGAGCTGGTCTTTTGTCAAAAATAGTGTTGTACGCAGTTTGCGGTCATTCTGAAAGTTTCCACCCAAGCTATGTGATGCGCAATCTCTCCTCTCTTAATGAAGATAGTTTGCGCAAGCGTCAAGTAGGAGAGATTGCGCAGTGCACTCGTTTAATAAACTGAGAGGACAGATTGCGCATTCACGTAATGTAAGTTAATTATAAATCAGGGCTAGACTTCGGTGTCATTTTTGGTCCTTCACACGTGTTCATTGATCACCAGAGTCAATTATTTCCTCTGTCCAATTACGATTGTATTAGAAAAGTTTATAAACACTACCAAGAGTGCGAAATGAAACATTTAAAAGGAATATTACGGCTGCTTTAGCTAATTACTTTTTGTAATACAATAATTATAATGTTTTGGATTACAACAAGTTTATATTTGGTTAGTACCATCGAGTGTTATCTTATTCTCATGCGCAGTCTCTCCTACCCATTTGCGCACTCTTACCTACCATAGTCGCAGAGATTGCGCAAATTAAGGTTTTTTGAAAATTCATTATCACGAAGAACCGTAGTTCTCCGAGTGACGCTAAGCAAAGAGTCTGTTAGCGGCACTCACATGTCTACAGCTAATTTCGGATCTAGCAAACTATAAGCCTGATTTTGATGCTTGAAGTTGCGTTTGAAAACCCTTTCCCATACAAAGACAGAAAAAAATTGGATCGGTAGGACCTCCCTGGGACCCCCTAGGGCGGTTTGCAAAAAAAGATCAGAATTTAACATTTCTTGTGATAGCACTTACCACAGACCATATAGGCTGAGGAAGCTTGCGGAATCGTAATTTACGCTTCAATACCTTTCAAACGGTGTTTGACACGTCTAAATCGGTGACGGGGTTCAAAAGTTATGACCTATTTAGCCCAATGCCCAATCACAGAGTTTTCACAAATGATGGAAAAGGGCCACCGTCATTCTGTCTGTCTTTTTGGTTTAGCTCAAAGTGGTTGGTACCGGGGATTTTGGGGATCAATTTCGGGGATCCAACAAGTTGGGGTAAATCGAAGCTTATTTTGTTGATAGGAGTTACCGTTTTCGAGATACGGCCCAAAATCGGCCTTTTGTATCAAGACTATGCACTTTTTTTTTTAAGGCAGTCTTACAAAATAAGTGATATCAGTATAAAAAGCCCTTCGGGGTAAAGACAAGATTCACGCAAGAATTCTATTCACAAAAGAAGTTATATCGATTTTGCGAGTTACTTTCTTTGTGTCACTATGGCGGAAGGATACTAAATCTCCTAATTGTATTACAAAGGAAACACTTCTGTCATAGTGACACAAAGAAAGTAACTCGCAAAATGGATATCACTTCTTTTGTGAGTAGAATTCTTGCGTCACTCTTGTGTTTACCCCGAAGGGTTTTTTATACTGATTAAGCATACAACAATTATAACAAAGATTCATATTAGGTAATCTTATCCTAAGATATTAAAGAAAGTTTTTTTTTTTTTAAAATTTAACAAAAAGAAAATTTTTCTTTTTTTTTTTTTTTTTTTTTTTTTAGAATTGTGCCCCATCTCTCTTGAGTTTATCTTATAGTGATAAAAATTACGAATTTTGCAGTATAGTGTTCATAACTCAATTCCTTAGAGGAATTATAGCACAATGATCGATTTCACCTGGTTTCTACGTCCGAGCCAGCCAATGTTTTTCTTTGTCTTTACTGTATTCATACATAGTCTATCGAAAACGTCTATGATATAGACCTACAACAACGTATAAAAAGAATTAAAATTTGATCGTTGTAATATTTTTGTTTATTTGTTTGGTGGATTTTGCTCAAGTAATGTTTAATGAAACTTAAAAAAATCTCAGAAAAAAAAATAATAATGATTTTTTGATCTCTTGATTCGTTTCAGGTGTTCAAAAGGAACTATGAAAACATGAAAGAAATTAATATATTATTATCCATCAATAAAATTCAAATTGAAAATACTCTTTTATTTCACTGTTAAAAATTTTCCGCCAGCTCCCTGGAAAAAGTTCCAACTGCACTGGAAAAAGTCTTTCTTAAAATTAAGTAAGAAAGTTATTGCTTGGTGTAACTGAGGAAAATCCCTGGAAAAACCTCAGTCACGATGGTCGGCCGCTGGGATGATATGTCTAAGAAAATTGTTTTGCTGTGCACAGATAAGAACTTTTTCTCGATTTTTTTTCTGTCTGGGTTGAATAGAACGTAACTAACAAAAATCAGAAACCCTTCAGTTTCCAAAAACATTCTTTGCTTGCAAAGTTTTGGAAACTGAAAGGTTTTTTTATTTTTGTTAGTTACGTTCCATTCAACCCAGTTAACCTGACTCTTTTCCAGGCAGCTGGCGGAATTGTTTTTAAAAGTGTAGATAAAGCACGGATTTTCAGGATCTATTAAACAAGGATAGATAGAATCATCTTAATTAGATTGCGTGTGTTGCGATTTCTAATGTTATTAGTTGCCACCAACTCTTGTCAAATCTAATGATACGAAAACATCAATAATACATCCTTGTAACGAGAAGATTATCTATAGTATAATAGGTGATCAATGTTAAATAGCGTATTTTGGTCATAAAACGAAAGGAAAAGAATGTTATGTCCAAAGTGGAAGCAGTTATTACGAGAAAATACTTGAGCAATGTTAATGAAAATGTTCTACTATGCAGTTCCGAGTTCTGTAAGACCTCTGAGATGGGCCTTGGCTAGCGCGCGGGATGAAGTGGGAAGTGCACAGCCAATCAGCGAGAACTCGCCCTCTTACTCCCTACCTCGCATTGGCTATTAAAAGTATCTTCCCACCCATGATCACGCTACGACTCCTCCCTCGTGGCTACAGAACTCAGAAGTAGACTATAGCTACAGACGACAGAATAACAAATGCAGTACAGAATTAACGTTTCATATTTCTACGAATAGGAAGAACTAGTAAAATGCATAGACTAGTATTTGGATAACAAAAAATGCAGACAATAATAGTAAATATATCATCATTATCATATTCAGCCGTTTTCTATCCACTGCTGGATGAAGGCCTCTCCCTTTTCTTTCCACATAATTACCTCGGTTTTATATGAGATTATTAAATAACGAAGAGGAAGATAAAAAGTAAGTAGAAAGTGTTTAAATAAATAGTTTGAAAAATCCAATGTAAAGTTCGAGTCACCTTCTATGGAAGTTATTCTGCACGAGTACGCAAGCAAAGGATGCGATTGTATTTTTATTTTTATTTTTAATTTTTAATTTCCAAATTCTAGTTTGCTATCAGTGAGCTCTGTAGGTAATTTATTACATTCTTTTATGCATTCTATGAGAAATGATTTGAAATACTTTTTGATTTTTGTTTAATGGTGTTGAAATATTTATTATCATCAAAACATTTCGTTTAATGAAATGAAATCTATTTTCAGTCTCTCTATGACCAGCATTATTTCCCAACGCCTTACACATTGTAGTCGATTATCCCCAAATGAAAATCCATGAAATCAAATCACATTATGCCATGGCACGGGAAAGGTTCCTCAAATGATATTATTTCCGGTGCATTATTAAAATTTAAATCAATGACGAATTTACAGATTCGAGGAAACGGGGTCGATAAATATTCCAATAATGAAATGAAATTAATAATATTTTGTGCGCTTAATAACTAAAATACGGCCGTGTAATGTTAAATTCCAATGTCGTATTACTGTTTCCGACCACATCTTTTATCTTTTTTTGAAGTAAAATTTATTTTGTATAGTAATGAAATTAATGTAATACACTATTATTATATTTTAACAGCATTTCTGGATTTTAACTGATTTGAAAGAGAACTGAGATTCTAAATTTGTTCCGCGTGAATGTCCTTTTTGTCCAGCCATAACTTTTCCGTAAATACATCGATATTGATGAAACTTTGTGGATGACTTTATCGTGGTAGTCCTGCTGTATTCTCTTAAAGATACAAGTAGAAAAATGTATAGAAAAATATATTTTAAAAAAGCTTCATATGTACAGTCAGAAGCAGAAGTTTGTACCCTGTCGTAAATATCTCCCCCAAATACATTTAGAATACACTGGCAGATTTCAGCACAGTTTCCTGCAAGGTAAAGAGAATGTGATTTTTTTTTTGTAAATTACAGAACTGTACTCAAAACGGTTAATCTTCTCCAAAATTATTTGGAGAAGAATTTTTACAACTGGGTACAAATTTTCGGCGCTGACTGTACATTGATTTAATTTTCGAAAACATTGACAACCTATATATAAATAGTACGAAATAATGACAGTTATACTCATCTCATTGATAATCTCACAAAAATCCTTTTTGCCAGTGGCTTTGTGTTTCTGTGTGTGAGTTTTTTTTTAACATTTTTAAAAATATTATTTTCATAGAAAAGTAATGTGTCCTTTAAAAAATAATGATGACGACAATGCTTGAGAAAACTTATATATTTAGACCCTAGTAAATATCTTCACAAACTTGTGAAAAGCGACGCAAAATTCATGTAGGTCTTTGACAAACTCGATAAAAAACATAACCCACGCCAACTTGAACGAGGTTGTAACATATCCAAGTATAAATAAGTTCTCCTAAGTATTGTGTGCGTGTTTTTTTTTTTTCAATTTTTTTGTTGTGTTTTTTGCAACACGTGGGGCTAAATGCACGCCTTATACCCGTAATTGGCAATCATATTTTCAACTATCATACTTGACGAGGAATTTTAATATTTTGACATGGACCAAAGAAATATTAATCTTTTTTTTCGGAGTATGTTTTTAACTTTGAAATAAGCAATTTTATAATCAAAACTTCTATTAGAAAGTTATTACGAGTGTAATTGTAATCAAAATTTCAACAAAAGAAAAAGTTATCGCGAGTGTTATTCTAATCAAAATTTCGATAAATATGTTCTTACGAGGATTATAATCATAATTTCGATAAGAAAGTTATTAAAAGTATTATTATAATCAAAGTTTTGATAAGAAAGTTATTACAAGTATTATTGTAATCAAAATTTTGATAAGAAAGTTTCTAATCATTACGAAAATTATAATATCCTTTATTTATAAGAAAAATGTTAAAAGAACGAGATTTTTATTTATGGTATCAAAAGGGCAGCGATTTAGGGATTTTTACAGAATATACAGCAATGCATATTCTGGTTTTTGCCCTCTTCCACAAAACTCTTCTCGCGTTTCTCTATCTTCTTGTTTCACCTTCTTTCCTATCTCTACATACTCCGATTCGCGATAAATGTCTCCGAAAGACAGAAATCGTAAGCATCCACATCCGCGACAATTGCTTTAGTTGCATGAAGCATGTGCATGCGGAGATCGCTGGTAGAAGTTGGAGAGCGGTCACTTATCAGGGCGGGACTGTCCGGGGTCCCTGACATTTCATGATGGCCTGATGTTCCTATAGTTTTTTTTTTTTTTTTTTGCTTTTTTTTTTAAGAAAGGGTGAAACCAAAATATCCCTATGTGTGAAACTGTGTGTTAAACACTTTGCGAATTAACGGAGAAAATCAGGGGAAAATCCCCCCTCCCCTGTGAGTCCGCATGTATAATATTATATTAGATTCATCACGTTATTTTCTTATCAACATTTAACCCTCTGTAAAAATTCCTTAATTTGCACACTGGTGTTAATTAAAATACTTTTTGACGCGACCGTAGATGACTACTACTGCGTTTTAGTAAGCCCAATATTTTAAAAAGTTCGTCAATTTTGTCTTCTTAGTCTGTATTTCTAGTATAAAAATATTTACCTCAATTGACACCTATATAAGGTTACTGCAAAGAGACCTGCTGTGTTCAATAAACTTTTAACTTCACATTTTTACGTTTACCGAAAGAGGTCACTTCAACTACATTAGCTGAAAAAATGGGAAAAAATAAATGGAAGAACCGAATCTCATCTCACATAATTATACCCATCCTGCGGGGTCCAGTTCCTATAACGTCGCACACTTAGATTCGCGGCACTGGGCAGATTCGAGTCCTGTTGTAAAAGTCTTCCAGGGTTTTCCTGAGCTTCGGCATGTGAATGCCGCGATTGTACCTACGAACAGGAATCACCATTACCTTCCTTATTCCCTCACTTGAACGAGCGTTCGCAAAGGAATGTGAACCTCAGAAGTGGTGGGGTTTGGACACGTTGGCTTATCCAGCTCACTAATGTAATTAAACAAATTAGCTCGTAAAACACAGGAAAAACGTCCTCTCATTAGGAATTCACCTAATTATTTATATTCTTTTAATGATTTTTTTTCCTTGAGATTATTTTTGCCAACTAATTGAGACGATTTTCCAGAAACTGGAGATATTCGTTCATAATTAAATGTGTATGTCTGTTTTTTTGTAAGTCGAACGAACATTAGCTATATAATTTAAAAAATCTGTAAGATTCATCCATGTTTCGTATTTGGCTGAAGTCCCCCAGACTTCTCCTTGCGCTACGGAACATCTTCAACATTTCTTTCCAGTGATCTCGTGAACATTTTTTATTGATGTTTTAAAAATATTTATGGCCTTTATGGATCTTTGAATCACGGTGAGATTTAGGAAGGAAGGAGAATGTGAGAAGGGAGTGGGTCAAAGCTTAGTTTGAAGCTAATTTCCAGACATTACGCTGATGCGATTGAGGGAAAATCTTATGGAAACCAGTCAGAATGATCAGCTGCTGGGATCGATCCCAGAACTTTCCGAATGTGAAGTCCACCCTTTACCAGATGAACCAGGGCCGCTTGGTTATTTTTATATTGTTAACTTTGCTTTCCATCTCACATTTACATTTACACTTAAAAGTCTGTATCACTTCTTTCCTTTTTCAGTTCTTAATATTCAAACGCTTTTGTGTAATTTATTGTTAGCGCGAAGAGTAGACCTTCACGTATCTAGAAGTTGTTTTCGGGAGAGGTCCACGGGTTTCCCGGGCATCCAAGGTATGTTTGGGTATGAAATACATATGTAGTCTATTTCCAAATCCGCCCTTCTCCAAGAGCCATAAATGTTGGGATATCGACAAAATACGCTTCTTATTTTCCAAAGCTAGGATAAATTTGCAGCCATGAATATCTTACGCTGCAAGAATTGTACCTTTGAATAGTGGGTACAAATTGCTGATTTTGTATCCACAATTTTTTGGAAGCAGTGGCGAACCCAGGGTTGGGTTTAGAGGGCGGTTCTTTACCTCCAAGTTCTTGGGATGGAACAGATTATTATTATTATTATTATTATTATTAATAATAATAATAATAATAATAATAATAAAAGATGGTAAAATATGAATCCCTGTGCCCGTCACTACATCTGAAAACTATAGGCGGTATAATGTTCCCACATTTTTTTAGAATCAGTGACGGGCACAAGGATTCATTTTTATTATTTTTTTTTATTATTATTAATTTGTTCCCTCCCAAGAACTGGGAGCCAAAGAACCGCCCTTCTAGACCCAACCCTGGATTCGTCACTGCCTCTCAAAAATTGTGGGTACAAAATCGGCATTTTGTACCCACTATCAGAGGTATACATTTTTTACAGTGTAGAAATAGCGGTAAAAGTTTTAGTTTACCAAGATTTTACTTTTTTTCTTTTTCGAAAAGTGACTGGGGAAGATAAAATATATACAAATTTTACTGTTAATTGTTGTTTCTGTCCTTTACTTCTTATGATAATTAAATGATTTTGTGGAATCATAAATTCTTACTAATGTGTTAGAAAATAATTGAATGTATCCAATATCCCAATTTTACATTTTTGTGGGCAAGGGCGCTTTTGGAAATGGACTACCCATATATTCACTAAATATAATAATGCCTGAAAATTATACTAGGCCTAATTCTACACAAAATTCTGAATTTTGGTGGGAGGACAGACTCTCCGGACTGACCCCTGACTTATGGTCTCAATGACAGTACATCATGGAAAATAAGTCAATAAATAAATAAATTTGAGTATATCCATAAGTGGACTTTTAGCCTAGAAAGACAAAGTATATCGTTGGCCGAAGCGGAAATTGAACCCGTTTCCGGTTCGTCTTTGTGATAGGGCTGAACAATAACCTATTGCTTTAGCCAATTATCAATTTTCTCGCTATATATTGAAGTATGTTGATGCGAAAAGTAAGTAATTTTGTGTTTATCAAAACACTTTGTGAACAAAGTATATATAAAAGAAGTACCGAGCGGTCGCAGCTCAGTTGGTAGAGCTTTGGCGTAGCAATCGGAAGGTCCTGGGAACGATCCAAGCGGCATCCTAACTGAGACTTTTCCAGGATTTTTGCTCTGTTACATCAGGCAAATGCCGGGATGGTACCTACAAGTCTGGCCGACTACCTACCAACATCCCCTCCACCACCCTATCCCGGCCTGAGATGCTCAAAAGACCATAACAATTTCAAATTCTTACAAGAAGTGTGACAAAAAATAATTCTGTGAAAGTAAATGTATACAAAGAAAGGATGTATACAAATAGCGGATGGGCTCTATTCCAGTATAGAGTAAACATTGTATTCGTATTTTTTTTTTTATTATTATTATTAATGTCTTATTTTCGTTTAGGCCTTTTGCTTGAGATTCCTCACGTTAGATTAACTCAGGTTATATTTAATGTTAATTCAGTTTATGTTTCAATGCATTGGATTAATTTGACCGTTCTTATCCTAAAGTGAATTTGTTCCCAAAAAAAAGTATAATATAATTTAAATATTAAAATAAAATAAAACAAAATAATTTAAAAAACCTAAAACAAAAGAGTTTGTTTATTGTGGAGAAATTTAGTCCTATGTTTGAATTTCGTCAGGAGTTAAAGAGAAAAGGGAAAATTAGCTCTAGTGCCTGAATGAAAGAAGTTTTTATCTCTCCAAAATAGGAAGAGTGGAGGAAATTAATGTGAAGGAGAAAGAATCTTAAAAGAGTGGAGCAAATTAAGTTAATCTCAAATATTTAAGCGAATGGAAAACAAGAATCATTATTCGGACTTCGTTGACCACTTTTGTTATGATTATTTCCGTCTTCTGTCCAATTTCCAGTGAATTCTTAACAAACATAAATAAATTAAAGTAAGTTGTTCCTTTTCTTTTCTCTGCTTCTTAAAAACGAATGTTTCTAACATTAATTTAATTAACAGCAACATTTAGTAATACAGGAAAATGTATTATTTATTAGCATGAATACAGCAAACGGCATTTTATGCCATTCTCTTAAGAAAGTGATATAAAAAACGATAGGATCTACTCCAGATCAGGATAAGCCGGCTTTCTTCGGCTTCAAATTCTTTAGATTGTATTAGTTGACATAAAATAAAATTACTTTAGAGAACGTTAGGTACGATTAAGTTAGTACCCTAAACTCGAATTATTCCAAAACGGATTAGTGTGTCGGTCTCTATTCTATGTGTGTGTGTGTGTGTTTTTTTTTTTTAATTTTCTTACCAAGCTGTTATTCCACTCTTAAAAATTTCTTCTACTGAGGCATAAATCTCATAGCGTTGGAAAAGAGTTTAAAAGAATATGACCGTCTGCAAACAAAGAATTCCTGAATCAATCTCAGACTCGCTCTTGTGGAGGTAACAAATTTCGTCTCTTCTACGTTAGATTAAAAAGTAATGCCCCATAAAGCTGACGTCCTGAGTGTCCTTTGCATATTAAAAAAATAATAATAAAGTAATAGCTTTCATCGAGCCTTAAAGGTTCTTTAAAATTAAACAATTTCATAATAATATAATTTATGTGATGCTGAAAGCTTGGTAGGAATCCTGCGCTGTACAACAAAGTGAAAGAAATTTTTGGGGTTCCGTTAAGATGTTTTCATAAAACAATTTAATATTAATAATTTGTTCAATTAGGCCTACTATTAACTAACAATATATAAAAAAAATCAGAAATTGTAATTTGAGTATACGCAGGTGGCAACCGAATAAATGTACCTAATTTCTTTTAAGCTTTTATCAAATCTATTTTATTTGGTACAATTTGGTACAATCTAATGACTTCGGCCCGGAGTGCAATTCTGTTAAAACGCACATTAATTTCCGTGACCCTGGCGGGTTTCGAACACGCAACCTTACCGACGGCAAGATAATCAGTTTAAAAGTAATCATAAATATTTAGAAGTTTAAGAGTTCAAAATAAAAAGCGTATAAACTGTCACTTAGTCTCTATAAATAATTCTTAAGTAAATGAGAACAGCGAGCTCAATGTAGAAAGTAAATTTTACATTGTATTCTTATATTAGTTTTGGCGTTTATAATTGAAAAGAAATTATTTTAACATATACTCAGGAACAGTAGCTTAAAAGAAAAGAACAAATATGTACTTACCCAAAAAATCCGCCGACGTCGCACCGAAACTTGTTGCGGCGATGTGCCCAAGATGTAACGGATGATGTAATACAGAGGGTATTCGCTGGGGAACCATGGGTCTTGGAGCTAAAATACTGTCTATGGTAAATAATGAAGATCCTCGTGATGTACCTGTGGCTTCGCCGGTGTACTGTTTCAATTGCTCGGTACTAAGGTAACACGGTAACGGTGGGAGTGGTGGAGGCACATAGCCCCCTAAACTGTGCGGATACCTGTCTTCTGGTCTAGCACCCCCTGTTAATGATAACGAAGGGGGTCGAGCCCCCCTGAGAGGTCCTGGACTAGCTGTCGATGGTGGTGACTGAGGAACTGTCTCCACCATATCGTCGTCCAGATTTGAACCCAGAACTTCCGTTTTGGTTGAGTCTCTATTGTTATTAAAACACAAACAGATTTGTATGTATTTTTTTTTTCTTAGAATAACAAAAAAAAAAATTAGAAACTTTTTTTACGTTCGCTCGTCCCGGAAACTGTTTCTTCACGCCTAACGTGTGAGATGCTTACTATTGCCGGCACGTCACGCCAACGAACAAACCAAGCCAACAGATAGCGAGTGCACGCCTCTTCGGGTGGTAAGGCGTTGCGCTCTGGGGCCCCTGAAGATGCATAAAAACTATTCCCTTGTCGTAGCCGGCTTTTTCGTATTGTGTGGAATGAACTCTGTACAAAGAAAGATGTATGAAGAGGAGCCGTTTGAGAGGGGGGGAAGGAGGTTAGTGCGTTGTGGTGGTGGTGGGGGAAGATAGAAAGAAGGTTGGGAGAACATAGTAGATCCCGAAACTTAGGCGTTTGGGGGAAGGCAAAAACGGAGTCGAAAGGAGTTCCGTTGTTTGTTTTGCAAACTTCATTCGCTTTGCGTATAGACATTTGCGATAAATGGTATTTAAGTCTCTCTCTCTCTTTTTTTTTCTCTCTCCGCTTTCAAGAGGACCAACTACAAAAGCTGTCGTTTTCCGTTCAGCACTAAGCGGCGTCGAAATTGTTTTGAAATCGGGACAGAAAATTAGTGGTATTTCGAAACGCATCTTCATTTCAGTATTACATTATCAAATAACGCGAACATCCTAATGAAATTGATGAGCTTCTAAGGACTGAACTTTTTCAGTTTTCGTTAAAGTAAGATCAGCAATGGTCCTCCTTGGATCTGAACCTAGAACAACTCGTATCAAAGATGAGAGTAGGGCCTACTGAGTAGTGGATCAAACAGAAACCTACTCGTTATTAGTATAGAAGCACCTTCGAAGAGAGATTAAACTTCTTCTTTCATCCTATTCCCCTCTCAATTTTGTTTTCATTTGTCGTTCAATGGGTTATCTACCTTCTTCCCATATTTCGTTGTTTTCGTTCCGTCATAATTACTTCCAATTGCATCCTTCTATATTCAGTTACTTCTTTGACACTGTTACATACAGTTTTCTATCCTTTTTTATAAAAAAGAAAAGAAAAAGAAACTTAAAAATACGATGTTTTTTTGTTTTGTTTTTTAGTTTTGTCAAAGCATAACTTTTTGAAAGAATGAACCGATTTTAACGAAGCTTCTCTAACATTTTGTACAGCATGTTCTGATATCTTCAAGATACGTGTAGAAACGGTAGAAGAAAACAAAAGAACACGTTTTAGACGTCTATAATCAGATCCCTCCGGTTGACTAAGCTTACTCTCTGCACGTGTGGTCACAGGTTTCAAGTACCATATGGGGGGTAATTGAACATAGTGGTTCCAAGCTTACGGTGCCAAAAAAAAATGTTATGTTCCGTTCCTCAGAAGCTCACCAGTGAGTTTTGGTGTTTAATAACAATTCCAGTCAAAGGGCCATTCGTAATAGGTATAACTGTTGATTAAACTCCCTGCGAGATAGACAACCCTCCTTACACAAAATAGTAGCAGTGATGCATGCATTCCAGGATGATTTAAGGAAGGAATTACTATTTGTTATAGTTGACTGTCAATCGTTTCAAAAATTGTACGTAGGCCTACTATGAAATACATGAATAATAAATCCGTTCTTCACAAAATAAAGAAAAGCTTAAAAAAAAGGGGGTAACTCGTTAAATTTGAATTTTGTTTATAGCCTTTAGACATCTAAGGCTCAGGCCGGGATAGGGGTGGGGAAAAGAGTTGGGAAAGTGTCGGCGAGGGCCTATGTTGAAAGTGCCATCCCTGCATTTGCCTGGTGTGACTGAGGGTAAACCCTGGAAAAAACCTCAGTCAGGATGGTCGGACGCTGGAATCGAACACACGACCTTCTGAATGCTACATGAAACTCGTTAACATCTGACCAAGCTTCTTGAACAAATTTCTCAAAGACTTTTTAAAACGTATTCATTCTGCGCCAAGTTTTCCTAACCATTGTGTTTCTTCAATTTTCACTTTTTAGTGCACGATTCTAAGGACTGTTTAGTTGATTTCTAATTTTCGAAATTAGTCTTGTCTAAATTGTTTGGTGGAATCCAGTTGATTTTCCCATTCTCCGCCATATTTTCTTTCCAAAGCCTCCGCAATATGATTTCATCTTTCTGTCGAATTAACTGATATTTCCACTCCACCATTTCTCACACAGTATATTATATTCTAGAAATAGGCCTATTCCATTTTAACCCCCATTCCAAGGAAGAAGAGATGCTTCGGTGTTATGACGGAATACACGTTGGGTATTCTAATAGGCGTATAGTCTATTACGAGAGAATTAATATTAGAGCTATGAACAAAACGAAGTGCAAAATATTGTCTCCCCCCCCCCCCCTCTATTGGGTCTAAAAAGCGCATTGCGAGATGAAACGGTGGATTGGTAAGAAAAAGAAATAAATAATATCCCTGGAATTTTCCTAAGATTGCCATATTTCATGTATACCTTGCATGCATACATAGAAGTTCTTGGAATATTCCAGACATATCTAGACCATATTCCTTGAGGAATATTCCTAGCAAATGGTGGATTTGTATGATTGTGTATGGGGCATAGGCCCTATATTTGATTTGTGTATGGGGTCTATGGTTTTCACTGCGATTGTCCTTATTCCATGATCTTCACAAGTTTTTCCCTAGTTCCGACCTACCGTTGGTTGAGCGTCGGCTTTACATTTGCAAGGTTCTGAGAAAGATCCCAGCGACTTGCTACCCTGACTGAACTGTTTTCCGAGTTTTTCCTCACGGTGGCGGACGTCCTTTCCACATCTTCTCCCAAGTGTAACCAAAGATGCCCAAAGACCATAAATAAAATTCAAGTTCTCAAGTTTTTCTTTATAATTCTACAATTATTAATGTTTCAATCTCTGAAGAACTACAAGGTAACCAAAAAGTTTTTGCCGTTTTTGACGTCCCATTAGTCATGCGCTCACAGAGAGGAAACGAGATGACGCACGTGTCTGCCAAGCTATCGGGAGTTAGATTGACCATCGACTATATAACGAACTGCTTCTATTCTATATCTTTGTCATTTCCTTTCTTCTACTCTCTTCCATTTCTTATTTGTCATTCCACATAGTTATGGTTTTTCGTCCTACTTATGATTCTTATCAATATTCACAAACAACTTAGAAGAATTCACACAGGTGGCACTCGAATTTTCTTATCTGTTGTTCCATTTTCTGAATTCTCAAACTTATTTTCAATTTCATTTCAATATTTTATTCCTATCACATTGTTTTGAAGAAGAATTCATCAATAATTAATCAATCATGGAACTTACTGGGGCGCAGAGCCTGCGGTCGGAAAAGCTGTCATTGCGGGGGCATTGAGTACTCTGAGTCTCCGTCGCGCCGCAAGCGGGTGAAGTGCCGGAAATTGGTACCATCACCATCCAAACTAGGGATGCTTTACCTCTCATTGAAATACTATTTACAATTACAGTATATATAAATAACAGTATAAATAAATAAAAAGCTGGGTTCCTCTAAATAAGTTTCATAATAACAACCATTATAGCCAAATTTAATTACACAACACTTATTACAATCTAGTATAAGTAGTTATCTTGGAAAGGGTTTCTATAGGAAAGGATTAGAATAGGAACATATACTCAAGTCCCTTGTTCTTTTTGTTTTTGTTATGTTTGTAGTGTGGTTTATATCCTTTTTCTTTTATGTTCTACCCCTCCTCGTCCTCGTCCTTTGTCTTGTTTTTGTACCAGTAAAATTGTATTAATTGAAATAAAGGGAAAAAAAAAATATTTGCTATGATGATACCCGGCCGATTTTTTTCTTTTAGGTAATTGGCCTAAAAGCCCGGGAAACTGAGCAAATAAAAAAAAATGACCATCGACTTTCAGTAATACAGGCACAGTACTCATACACACAGCTCGTTCAGTGTAAAAGAGAAATGTAGGTATCGAAGCAGCTTGTTTGCTTGTGTTCGTTGTATGACTTTAAAGTGGACCTGTCACTTGCCACATCAAGTTGCCGCATATGCCAGGCATTTGGTGAGAATGCCATGAACGAACATGGCATTGGTTCCAGAAATTCCGTTCGGGAGATGTGAGCCTTGTTGATGAACCTCGCAGTGGACGACCACATGTGTTGGAAGACGAAGCTCTGAAAGCAGCCATCGAGGACGACAGTGGTCTAACGTGTGATGAACTTGCAGAAAGGTTCCATGTTTCCGCTGAAACAGTCAGCATGCACCTGCATGAGGTAGGGAAGTCATACAGGTTAAGCAAGTGGGTACCCCACACATTGTTGGCAGCCATAAAGGAACAACGACTGACAGCCTGTTTGTCCTTGCTCACTCGGCACCTGAACACAACCATATGTGATCGCTTGCTCACTGGTGACGAAAACTGGGTCTTCTTTGACACTCCCAAGCGCACCAGACATTGGTTGTCGCCATGTGACCCTGTTCCTCACACCTCAAGACCACCTCTACACCCACCAAAGGTTATGCTCTCTGTATGGTGGACTTGTCGCCAAGTGGTGCATTACGAGCTCCTTCCACCTGGTCAGACCATCACTGCTGACCTCTACTCACAGCAGTTGCAAAGGGTGTACTGTACATTGCGGCAGAAGGAGCTGGCATTGGTAAATCGCAAAGGTGTGCTGTTTCTCAACGACAATGCCAAGCCACATATGGAAAAAATGACCAGGGAGAATTCAGCAACTTGGCTGGGTGACACTGTACTATGCACCATGTTCACCGGACCTTGCGCCAACAGATTATTACCTGTTTCGTTCCCTCGACAACCACCTCCGTGGGAGATCCTTCGCCAATGAGGGAGAACTGCGGAACGCACCCACGGACTTCTTTGCCTCAAAGACCGCTGACTTTTATCACCAGGGTATTGTGCAACTGCAGGAATGTTGGCAAAAGGTATTGGATGCTAATAGAGCTTACTTCGAAACCTAAAGGAACGTACCGTCCACGATATTGCTCCTTGCTTATTACTGCTCTAGAACGGCAAAAACCTTTTTGGTTACCTTGTATATCATCTGCAAATTTAGACCTAATTTTTCTACATCTAATCGGCGTTCTATTCTGATTGAAACATATCTTTATGGTTATCTTGTAGGGCCTAATGTGTGTCTGTCTCTTTGTCCGCCATGCAACAGAGCTAAAAAGGGTCACCAGGTCATTCTGGTAATTTTGGTAAAGTTTTGGACCCGGTCTCCGAATCTATACTTAGGACACTGCGTGACCCGGTGTCTCGATTTAAATTCGGCCACCCGGAAGGCAGGATAATGCTTTTAATCTTTCCATATTACAAGTTTACACTGATGCGTTTGAACACGGAGTATCTTTCAGTGGGTGGCCGAGATAATCTCATATTCCCGGAAACAATAAAAATATCCCCCAGGGGTGTGTAAATTACGGCCTACTGAGATAATCGTAAGGCGTTAGCCAGTATTGAATCATCGAGTTGCCGGATCACAAAGTAAGTTTGCTCATTTGTGTCGCCGGGTCACTTTGGTCAAGACCTGGTCAGGAATTTCGGTCCGAGTCACCTATGTCTGGGTCAGACCGAGTCACTTTGTCACCCAGCGCATCTATATCATCCCCCTACTAAATCTACATCATCAGTGTATATAGTTGTATACGAACAGGTTGCTCAAGCCATTCAATGTTAGTCCCTTTTTGCCTTCTTTTATTTTTAGAATCATACATTCTAATGCAATGTTAAACAATAGTGGTGACAAGACATCACCTTGTTTCAATCCGCTGCGAATCTCCAACCTGCCATATTATAATCTGTACGTATGTTGCTAATGGAGTTGCTGAGACACATCCTCACTAGTTGAACCAGTTTTTTCGGAATTCCAAATCGTACCAGAATATTGTGTAATTTTCTCTTTTGATTGAATCATATTCTTTCTTGAAAGCTATGAGCAACTGCAGCTGGTGAACAGTCCCACTGCACTCTCATTTCTTCTCTAATATTTGTCTCAAGGCAGTGTTCGATTTGTAGTGGGAGTACTATGATATTTAAAACAAGTTCTACATGTAATAATCTGCTCTATGGTAAAATAAATAAATAAATAATACACATGAACGTTACTGTGTAAAAAGTCTCTGATATCACGTTGCATACCTGATTCGGATCTCTTCTTCAAAAAATCATTACGGATTATACACAAAGTTATGACTGAGTTCTGCAGAGTTCTATAAGCTTTTGTTGGATTCAGCAAATCTTATACATGTATTTAATGCATCAAAAACCTGTTTCCATGCCCGAATCAACCCGAAAATATCCGAACGCGTGCGGCTCGTTCGCTGTCGGATTACAAAATGTGCCCAGCCGAAGAATGCATACCGGATTAAAGAGCACCTACTGTACAACGATTCGAAGACATTTCCTAGAAATGATCAGGAGCTATCATATTCTGCCAATTAATCATAAAATGGATTTTTTTTTTTTTTTTTTTTAAAAAAGGCAGCTTATACTTAATCTAAAACTTCTCACCAACTTTTGAATCGATTTTTGTTAATTCAATTTGTTGTTCTCAACGTCTATACATATCAGTTTGAAAGGAAATCGTAAATGCAAGCATCAGAGGGATATACTCCCGTTCCGTCGCTTTCCGTTCCATCGCGTTCTAAAATGTAGGCGTGGTTTGTCCCGATCCATCGCTCCTGATAATGAAACTGGGTTTTCCGCGTCCGGTGTTCCCGATCCATCGCCCCAGAAGCTTTTTTTTCGTTACGAATGTTAATTTAACACTGTTTTCTTTCCAGGTTCTCTGACTGGAAAATGCAGGAACTTAAGTTTATTGAAAGTAAAGCGGAAAAAGTTTATTGCTTCACTAAAGGTACAGATTCAATCTGAACAAAACCAGGGGAAATGGGACTGGTTATTGACAATTGAATTTCAGTTTTATTTATGGTCATTAGGCTCAGGCCAGAAAGGGGAGGGGAAATGATTTGGGAAGGTATCGGCCAGGGCCTATGTTAAAGGTGCCATCCCGGCATTTGCCTGATGTGACTGAGGAAAAACCTTGGAAATACCTCAGTCAGGATGGTCAGCTACTGGGATCGAATCCACAGCCTCCACAATGCTATGCCAACGCTCTACCACTGAGCTACGGACGCTTATAAAGTGACTATTGGCAAAGTGTGCAAAAATATCGAAAGTCAAACCCGTGCAGGAGCAGCGTCACCATCGACTTGAATAATCAAGTTATTAGTATGAAAACACATTCTTGCGTTCCTGATGTTGCAGCCACAGAAGTTGACAAGCATAAAAACAACTGCATCGGGAAAAGGGCGAGGGAAGAACTTTCATCAGTTACGAAGATATTTCAGCAGGAATTTGCTAAGGCAAACGACAGTTTGTCACCAGCATGCCGTCTCTGTTAGGCGTGAAATCAAGCATCGTGCAAAATTCCGTAGGAGTTCCGTTGACAGTGAATTCAGTGAGCGACATCAAGTTTCCCGGAAACATCTTGAAGACCTCAGATGGAGAAGTTTCTTCAGTTTGTAGAGTATTCTGAAAGAGATGCCAGAAGCCAATGTTGCAACCTTCACTTTAATCAGTGCTTGTGGAGAAAAGCGCAGGAACTTAGAAAAGTAACACTGTACACAGATAATGAGGCAACATTGAAGGTAATATGTAAGGATGATAGCAGCTTTGGCTTTGTCATTACCTTCGAAATCAAATAATTTGATACAAATACACAAACTATAGGTATGTTACAAAACAACAATTTTTGTTTTGTAAACAAAAACTTCTGTTTTCTGTGTGTTCGTTTTCTTCTAAAATTTCGTGTGTAATGTGAAATGAACCAATCAAATAGTTTGTTAAAATTCTATGTCCATCATTTTGGTTTTGGTTTATATGATATGAGCCTATCATCACACAAAGACTAAAAGTAAATTTCAAGCTTATATATGATTCAAACCACAGAATGATTAAAAATACTGCACTTTATTTCTACTATATATTTTTTATTTAAATCGTGATTTAAAATAACCTTGATTTAAATCAATCAACCTTGCCACCTTCGAAAACTTCATCGGATATAGAATTACTGCAAAAGTTTCATGACTACTTTGTGCAACAGTTGTTTGATAATGACATTGTTAATGGCATGTGGAATTGTTTTGGACAGAAGCACAAATATGGCAGAAGGGTGGCACGGTAGATTAAGCCGGATACTTGCAGAATGTCATCCCAGTGCTGTCGAACTCGCCACTGTTCTAAAGGAAGATGCTCTACATGACGGTGCACTACAATTACGAACGGAATTTCAAAGGAATGACAAACAGAAGAAATATATATATATATATATCTTGGAGCTCCTGCGTAGCCTAGTCGGTATCGCGCTCGACTTCAGTGCGAGCGATCCCGGGTTTGATTCCCGGTGGGGGCTCAAAAATTTCGGTGTTGACCCAGCATCGTGAGGACAATTGGGGAGCTGCTGTGAATAAAAGAAAGTGGCGATCACAGTGAGAGCTTCGGCTCTCCTCTCCCAACCCGTCTGGTCAGCGTGGGAGCAGTAGACCAACTCCTCCCTTCAGGGAGAGGCCTCATCCAGTAGTGGATTGAATATGGCTGTGATTTATTTATAGCCTATATAGATCTTGATAGAAGAATTGCTGCTTCTGTAAGTGAATATGAATGACATAGAGACTTAGGGCGAGTCCTTCGATACCTTGGATATATGGTTAAGTTGGAATAGGAGTGTCGTGTTTCATTAATCCCTCTTGCACATCTATGCTCTAATGACCATTTGCTACTTCCAGTGCAAAAACCTCACAAGTCTCCTATCGGAGAGCAGCCTAGGGGTTTGTCTTGAATGGAATGTACAGTATAATTATAACAATCTCGTCAATTGGAAACTTCTAAGCGTATTGCATGTCATTGTACAGTAGGAACGATGGAGATTACTTCCCTGATATCAGAAACATTTCTTTTAAATATTTATTGTGTACCAAGTGTTCATTTATTTATTTATATTGTTTATTATTTGTAAAATGCTCAGTTGTCTATTTACCTCTTTAACACGTACATCTTTATTTCCTTATTTTGTTTATTTTATGCGTGTGGCAGTTGTTTATTTACTCACAGATTTATCTATACAGTGTGTGTGTCTATTTCCTTACTTTCGGAAGCGATGGATCGGGAACTTCTAACTCGGAAGAATTTCTTTCGTTATCAAAAGCGATGGATAGGAATAACCACATCCACTTTTCGAAAAGCGATGAATCGGGAAGCGATGGAACGGGAACACACCATCAGAGGTAGTGGCGTAGGTCGTATAAAAATCGGTAAATAGGGAGGTCAAATGATTTCGAATATCTATACCCCAGTTAATATTGACTCAAGTTTTTCTAAGCAACAAAATGTTGCAGTGGTATCTCGAATAGACACGTCTTTTTACTTCGTTCTCTAATTCCTTTCGCCAGAAGTGTGTACTCACCAAGGGATGTCATCCCTCTAAATGGGAATCATGTTGCCCGGAAAGGACCTATTTCACCTGATGGAGAGTCTAATGTAATGTATAATTATATAAAAACTGGATTTTAAACCTGTCGATCACCGCCACGAGATTTCATAGCTAGTATTTTCGGATGGATATGGTTGTCACAACATTATCAATGTTCGTCGTTTGGGGCCGAGGTGTTCCTACTCAACGGAATAATTATATTCTTTATTTTCCCCATAGTTCCAAGTTGTTCACGAATCTTCACGATGAATTTGTTTTCTAGTCCAAAGGAAAGTGCATTTTCAATACTTGTTGGTTGGAGGGTATTATTGGGGGCAATTAAGGGGATAATTGCATTTAAATTTTTTTTACCGTAATTCCAAGCTGCCCATGAATCTTCACGCTGAATTTCAGGGGCGTTTCACGATCGAAATTTGTGAACTGGATGTGTGAAGAGACACAACCAAACCTCACCTACTTAACCTAACCCATCTACAGTGTTGGACTAACCTATTTCAGGGCCCTGGGCTATTGACTTTGTTAGGGGCCCTACTACCTATTCCTTGTGCTTATTACTTACATAGATTACTTATTTACTTTTGGCAGGGTCCTTTGAACCAGGGCCCTTTTCAATGTCTGTGGGTTGTGGTGTTTTATTAGAGGTACTTAAGAGGGATCCTCGCTCCAGTCTTCAAATTTTTAACATTTTTCAAAATATTTCAAAAACTAAGAGTATTATCAAAAATATAAATTCATAGCGCACTAGAACTTACGAATTAC
>JAGDQP010022918.1:12641-29832 GCA_022664845.1 Lepisma saccharinum | reverse complement strand
CCCACCGCCACTGCATGAAATAATAAATCAAACAACTTATCTTCAAGTTGTAATCTCAGTACTATCGATCCAACCAAATCTAAGTTTGTGTTGTTAAATATCTTCACAGTTTGTTTCTGCGGCTGCACTTTAGTAATGTCCCTGATTCGTATCAACTTAGATAACGATATAAGATTTTTCTCAAAGGCTGTGTTAATCACACATTCCATACGTTCTGCTCCTACATTAAATGCGATAATATTCTTATTCGTAACATTTGAAGAAGAATCATCTGGCTTTTCTATCTGTTGTAAGACTAAGATATAATTTAGAAAACGTGCATACGTTGCATTAGCTTCAGTTTCCTGATTTGTAGTTGGAGACTCTGCAACTCCTAAATAAGGTATTCCTATCGTGTTTTGAGGGTTTGGATCTCCGTTGGTTTCTTCGATTTGCAAATTTTCGCGATATGGCCATTCGGCATACAAAACAAGATTAATTTCGCCGCAAAACAATTGTCGTAATCCTTTTTCGTAGAATGGGAACCACCACATCGATAGCAGATTCATTTCTGTAGATTCGATCTAGATCTGATCTCATCCTGTCGTTTTGGGACCTGCTCCAGCTGTTGGACTTGCTGCATATGAGAGGATGGTCCATAAACCTTATGAAAAAAACAAGTGAATTCCTCTCTACTTGTACGCCAACTGAGATGGTATCTATGGCTTTCTCTAAAGTTAGTTTATGGTCTGCTAATAGCCTTCGACGAATGTTCTCTCGGAACACACCCACGACCAGCTGATCACGCAGCATGTCACTCAGAGAATCAGCATAATCGTTTCCTTAGCTGACGAAGAAATTCTGCAGTCGTCTGTAACTGTGTCTGCCGCATCATATAAAACTTATACCTCTCAATAATGATGTTTCGCTTACAAACAAAATGATGTTTCAATTCTGTTTGAATCTTTTCAAAGGCTCTCCTTTCTTCTTGAAGTTTATCAGGTACGAATAAGTCTCTTAATGTTGAAAACAAATCGTGTCTGATGCTGGATAAAAATAAGGACACTTTTCTTTCTGGTTTAATATCATGCACTTCATAGTGGGTATCAAACTGGTCTAATTACACGTCAATGTCCATTAGATTCGGATCGAATCTTTTCAATTGCAATGTAGAAATCATGATTCATAATCTCAGGTAAAATGCACCCAAAGAAAAGGTATAAAATTCACTGCAAATTACTATAAATTCTAAAAGATCAAGCAAAAGAATATCCCCCTTTGGGCGCATAACTTCGATTTTCAAGAAAGGACTTGCGCCAACTAAATTTGAAGATTTCGTTTTGATAAAAGCTAGGTAATAAAAGCATCTATTTTGCAGTCTGGCCATAAGTTAACTACTTAGCTAATTTAATGAATGAAAATATAAATTCACACAACAGCATTTATTCCATATTTGTATGTTGATAAAAAAAAAAGGACATTATGTTTTCTCATAACCAAGGATGTTGAAACAATAATAGTTCCACACAAATATAATTGCTTAAGTTCCATTTACTAAGTTCCCATACTATGCTGCTCCAATATACCATCTATTACGATATGTTTGCTAAATCCCGCAACATGCGTTATGAATATCCTATACTCGGTCTACAATGTTCACCTGTGATATCTAAGTATAAAAACCAATCAGATGCGAGTTCTAGAATTAAGGTTGTTTATAGCAACCGCCAAGTAAGCAAATCAAAGAATAGCAACTGCAGTGTTGCTCGAACATAATCTGATAACTTACAAAATATCAAATATTCCCATTAACATCTTGGCAGTTTTCTCATTTTAAAGAGATGATGGACCTCGTGCTGCATGTCCGGTTTGTGCAAGAAGTGATGCAAATATGGTGAAAGCTACAGAAATTCCTGCCAATGACAGACAGAAAACTTGTTGGTTTTCAGGTTGAAACCGTTAAACAACCGACCATGTTAATCCTAGAAAGAAATTTGTAAAAGAGAAAGATTCGTTCCTGGTTTTGTAACTCAGTCGCTAACTCAAGAGCAGAGAGGCACCCTGGAACGCTATCTGTGAGGCATTTTCTTGTTCTGAATTTGCTCTATGTGCTCGAGCATTCGTCTTACTCACCAGATTTGGCTCCAGGAGGCTCTTCTTCTGAGAATGAAGAATACCTTGAAAAAGAGGGCATTTCAGCAACGTTGGGAACATCCATCGTGTTGTGACGAAGCGTTTGAGAAAGATACCCATCCAGGACTTCCACCGTATCCTTGAACACGTATACGGCAGATATAAACGTAGATTTGCAAATGGAGGGAGATTATTTTCATAAGTTTGATATGGACAATACAAAAAAAAATATTTGTTTTCACTCAACGATCGCTGTCCTATTACTATCTGTACATCAGTAAACACTAAAACTCGTGTAGACGTAATAAGCCTTCTTGCCCACTTGCTCACGTCTTCTTCGTGCCCTGGACAAACATCAAACACTGGTATACTACCCGAGGTGACAATACATTACATAGCGAACGATGAAGTTATTTATATCATAATATTACTACACACATGCCCCCTGTTGACGTAAAAAGTAAACCACAACCTCTTAAGGACAAAGTAAATAATTGTCTGTCCATTATGAGTTTATTTACGCAATATGTTATCTGATGATGAAAAATATACTATTTTCAAAAGTAAAGGAATAAAAGTGGAGTGATCTTTGAGAGCTAATTTCCCTTCTACTTCAAAAGCATTCCTTTTTCCTATTCAATGGATTCCACCAAAAGATGGCATTGGATGCAGGATTGAGGTTTCGTCTTGTAAAGTAAAAAGATGTTCAAATATTCTCTTTGTTCTCTGTTCTTCTGGTGAGTGGTTCCTTTGGAAACTCAATGGCACGTGTAACTGAATTCTATCGAGATAAAAAAAAGCTAAGAAAAGGCAGATAACTCAAAAATTCGAAATAAAGATCGAACTAGAAGCAAAAAGATCGTTCAAAACATAAAATGTGACTCAGAACGGTTCAATGAATCGGAAGTCATCGTAGCTTGTAACAGCCACAGGACATATTGACCGTAGGCTGCTCTATGTTAGAGGATACTGTAACGTTAGAGGAAAGAATACTTATGATATATTTTACTGTCCTGAAGAAAATTGGAATTGAGTATATGGTCTTAAGCATCTTTCGCTAAGACTGGATGTAAGAGGATGTGGAGAAAAGCCGGTCAGGCTCTAGTTTGAAGGTACCAAACCGATATTAGGCTTGGTATGACTTAGAAAAAACGGGAAATTTCTCAGTAATGATGGTCTGCTGTTGGGTATACGTCTGGGACCTTTCATATGGAAAACAAATGATATATGAACACAGCTGTGACTGCTCGTAGTGAATATATAGGACCTTTGTTGAAAATGTATTACGTGAACCATCTAACACTTTAGTAATGCTATTATATATAGAACATGTCAATAGAATTAAATTTGGAAACTTATTTTTACTATCAACATATTTCTGAAGTTTATAATAAAGTTTATTTCGTTTCCTGAAATATAAATTAATTAAAGGCTATGATTACGTTTTATAACAACAGCACAAACGATAGTAGTTTTATACAGCTTAAAGCAAAGTCTATTTATAGACTAATAGATACTAGTCTATTTATTTAAGTGTTTAGCGCTTAAAAAGATACTATTTTTGCTTTTAAATTCCTTCCTGCGACATTTCCCTCCCTTTTACTTGAGCAGTTCATTTACGTTAATCAGGACAAGCAAGAAAGTGATAGATAGATACTTTGTGCATAGGTACTTTGTATTGTACATCGTTTGTGCATAAGTACTCGGTGTAATTTTGAACTTACAAATAAATAATTTTGATGAGTTGCAACACATGCTAGTGAATTACAGAAAGAAAAGCACAATTCAATTGAATTTTCTAAAAACTGGTTAAGAATGAATGAACGATTTAAAACTGAAAACGGAACATAATCTCTACAAATTCCAACTTTTCAGTTTCACCTATAATGCCACAGTGAAGATTGTTGATGCCTCTCCAACGACGTTCAATGAAAATAAAAGATTTCTTAATAGCAAACCATTTGTAAATATTTTTGAGTTGTTTCTCATTGAATAAACTCGGTTGGTTCTGTGCTTCCTACGTTCCTAAACACTTTGTTAAAAGTCCCTTGCTTTAGCAGCAATACAACGTTCTAATTAGATAAGAGAGAGCAGTAGCAGAATGCTTTGTCGTGAAGCAGGTTGAACGAAAAGAACTAGCTGGCACAGAATCCAGATCTGAATCCCATAGATGAAACTTATAGAATGAATCTGATCTGAACGTGACTGCACACAAAACCCCAACATTCAAAACTCTTTAACTCCTCTCAAAAAGAGGAATATCATTCCTTAGCGAACGTTCAGGCATCTATTTGAAAGTTTCACCGATAAGGTCTAGTCATATGATCAACGGAAAAATTCGGACTAACCTCAATATTAATAACGAAGATTGAAAAGTTTAGCGAGTGAACACTATTAGATAGTTTCCGGTAAATGTTAAAAAAATGTTCGATCACATAAAGTATAATACCACGCGTTTTCTATTAGAAAGTTTAATTTAAATTACCTCAAAATTTTTCTCTACTCCGCATTTTTGATCAGCCAATGGAACAGTTACAGATTAAATCCTTACCTTGCTACCTTTAATCTATAGCTGTTTCAATGGCTGATCACGAATACGGAGAGTAAAAAATTTTAAGATAATTTAAATTTAACTTTTTATAGAAAACACACGTAGTAATAATTAAAAAGTGAATCTTATTTTTATAATATTTAATTTTTCTTTTCTTTAATTCTTATAGTCAGTGTTCGATTTGTTGCGGGGAATGTCGGGGATTTTCCCTGGTGCGTGAGGACTTTATCCTCGTTGTTGATTCCGAATATCATCCCAACCAGTGATAAAATCTTTTATATATCTGCCCAAACAGGTAGCATGTTGCAGCTTAGAGGTATCACTAGTTTTAGGACCTAATTTATAACAAATCGAACACTGCTTATAGTAAGTATTGGAATTTAAAAAGCGTTTATTGTTTTCTTTGGCTGTACCTACACGAAAGGATAATATGTGGACGTAATACATTAGTTTTTGATTAAATGAAATTCTTGTAGCATGTTATGTGTATACTAAAACACAACCTCCAAAATCCATTTTCCCTTTTCGAAACCATGCTTTATCTTCTGAGAAATGTAGAAGCCTATATTTATTGCCCTTTAATGTAAGGTATTTTCCAACAGATTGACCTCAGACGAGTTTCTCAACCATTTGTTAGGATCTATTGCCTTTTTGGCTTCCTAAATTTGCTCTCCTATTGCTAATAATTTCTTGTTTGTCCTTCACCAGTAAAAATAATAATAAAAAAAAAACACGCACACACAGGTAAAATAAAAGATCTTCATTTTTCTTATGACAACTGCAACGACAGGCAACAGTAAAAAAGAAACGTTATTTGTTGACCTCAAAACTCAAAACTAAGGAAAAGAAATTTTTGATGTCTCTCCTCGAATGTGTTTGTGTATTTCCCCCATTTTTTTGCTTTCGTAGTGAAAGATTTTTTTTTCTAGTGGAAGATTTTTTCCATCATCTCGCAAAACTAACTTTATATATTTTTTTTTTCTTCTAACTTTTTCTTCCTCGATTTTTTTTTCTTGCTTCCAACAACCCCTTCCTATTCCCTAGTTCGTTATCCGTTCCCTCAGTAGAAAACGTATCTGAAGTTAACTGTGGAGGAGGTTTGATACTATATATCGTATGGGGCTAATAGCCTTGTCTGGCGCAGGGAGGTTGGTTTCCAGAATGACGTAGCGCCTTCGATATATAGAGGCAGAGAAGCAACAGGAGAACTGAACGCCACTGAGAAAAAGTTTTTTTTTTTTTGTTACGAGGGAGGGCAGGAAAGAGCGAGAGAGGGAAGGAATCAATGGGAAGCAATGCGCATGATCGAATGAGAGACGGGGCACTCCCCATCGACAAGGATTCTCTTTTCTCCTCTCCACACAGTTTTCAGTAGTCTATATTCTCGCGGGAAGTCGTGGATGTGGGAATCCCTTGATCTGTTTTGTTTTCGACCCGCGCGGCTTTCTCTCTATACATTTTCGGGCGGCGGACGAATCATCGGGGAAAGTGGTACCAGCATCGAGAAGGTAAGGAAAGCAAATGATAAATTCTCTATTTTCTTTCGTCTTTTATTCAATTTCTAACATTTTTTTTTTTTGTTTTTGTTTTTGTTTAATTGACTGTTAATGTTGTCATTTCTCCGTCAATATTTCTTATTTATCTGTCCCGAGGAAATGAAACGAGGGGTTGAAAAAAATTCGTGACACCTTACACATTTTGCGACATTTTTTTTGTTGTTGTTGTTGTTAAAAGATAATTTTCCAAAGATAATAATGTAGACTTGTCTCTACAAAACAGTAGTGTATTTTTTTAAATCTTATATGAAGACTAGCCTATAAAATATTGAGATAGTTTATAGGATGACAAGCAGTACATTTAGTAACGAAAATATACTCAGTCAATGAGTCGGTATTATGAGTATTTGTGTGCGTGTGTGAGAGAGAGAAAAAGGGGGCAGAGAGATAGACGGAGAGTTTTAGAGGCTGACAGTCAGAAATATGCAATAATAACAATAATAATAATAGGTACAATGTGAATTAAAATCTTTCAAAAGACAAAGTCCGTCTAATTAATTGGCTTTCAGAAATTGGTTAATTATCTATAGATTAAATTTATTGAATTCAGTTATGACCTTTAGGCATCTTTGGTTCAAGCCGGGATAGGGGAGGGAAAGGGTAGCGGCCAGAACCTTATTTAAGGTGCTATCCCGAAATTCGTCTGGTGAAACTGAGGAAAACAACAGTTAGGATTGTCGGCCATGGGGTTCGAACCCACGTGCCTACCCATTGCCGATCGAAAGTCGTCCGCGATGTTTCCATGGCCGACCACGAGGGCTGGGTTTATCGATAGAAGAATACATCTCGTTATCAAATATTTGCACGTTAACAAAGAAATTACTTAATTTTTGTAGGAACAAAGATTACAATTTGATTTCTTTTAACTTATGGACATACGAAATTGATTTTCATAGTTTCGTTCGAATAAAATTTTGACTATAAAAAAAATAGTTTTACAAGTGACAAACTTTCTGGGATACATCAAAACGTGTAGAATTAAAATTAATCATGGTTTCCGTGGTTAAGTAGTAAGGGGAAGGGAATCAAATACGTTTTTTGTGTCAATTTCTTTCATTTCTTATTTCCTTTTGTTCTAAAGTCCATATTTGCACAAGGAAAACAACAAAAGAAAAACAAAAATTAGTTCAAATTCAGTATACCTACTTATAAATATTTTTAAAAATTACAGAAATCGACTCAAGACATCCAATCCATACTTCCATTTCCAAGCTGACTACACCGAGGGATTGTTTACATTGATTTTGACATCGACCCTCACATTCAGAAATATGGGCAGTGTTATTATAGCTATGTGAGTTTACTTTCAAGTAATGTTGAAATGAAGGTCAAATAACCAATTTTTAATTTCATTTATGGCAGAGATATCCATTTAATCAAAATCCTGAGCCTACCTAGTTATAACATACAATTATAGACTGTTACACTTCTTATGCGTTTTAAATATGGTAAATTTTTGGTCACCCCTACATTTTTTCCTCCATCAATTACTATTAAGAGATTTATAGACATTGCCTTTATAAATTAGAAGATTTCAATAAGTGGTTCTAATAAGTATAGAAAAAAGACAAAAACGACGGGAGAAGCGGTGCTTGTTTAGTCTTAGTGATTGACTTTAGTTTTAACAAACTACCACCTCCACCTACGAGGAAACAATACATCTATCACTTTCCTGGTTGTATAATTATTGAAGAAGTGTTAATACAGATATGACTGCAGCAGAGGTTATCAGCATAATGTGTGCGTACAAGCATCTAAAGGTGATGAAAATTTCAGTTATTTAAACTATACAAGATAATGCCCATCTTGGCAGTGTTTATGAATGTCCTTCATAGTCGAATAAGTTTATAAAACAATCTGGATGCAGCGGATATGTTGTCACAAACCCGTAAAATAAAATATCTTCAAACGACTTTTAATTCTTCTTCATCATGTCACTATTACTGAGCCATTGTTCGGTATCTCTTACCGCCCCCCTTTTTTAAATTCTTGAACTGAAAAAAACAAACTTGTACGTTTATTTTTCACTATCAAATAGAAATTTTGTGCGTCAAGAACTGCAAACAAAATTTGTATTTGATAGTGTAGAAAGTTTTCTGAATGAAACTTTTTTTTTTTTTGATAACACCTTTTTTCTACATTTGACCTATATTTTGCGCAACAATATGTTGTGACTTCTGGTAGAATCAGTCTTACTTTGCACATTAAACTTCTTCAATATCTACTAAGACTCTACTTCGCGGATTCTCGGAAATGTTAGTTGGTTAAGAGAATGACCGGGAGGACTTGGGCTCAATACCCGCTCCCGCAAAACTGTTCATTTTTAAGTACTTGCTAAACTATGTAAATTAGTTGTTAGTTTTTTGTTCATGTCTTTAGACATTTAGAGTTCACAGAAGTTATGAATTAAAAGTTGTCAAGAAAGTACACAAGATGTTTTCTTTGCAATGTGTTCCTTCTTCGTCTCATCAAGCTGGAGTTATTTTTGTGACTATCGTCCAGTCTAACAGATTATGGCGCCAAATTATGTTTCTCCAATCTTGTTTTCTTTCAATTTCTTTATTAGATCCTGGAGAAAGTAATCCAAATGCTATAATTTTTCTTTAATCATTTTAATGTGACTTTTAAGACTTTGGAATTACTATCCTTATTAGTTAATTTTATGATCAGAATCCGTTTGACCAATAGGTTAGCACACTCGCTTTCTGTGAGCATGTTCCCGGTTTCAAGTCTTCTATGGGTCTATTGAAAGGACTTGTTTGGAATTGAATTGTATTTATGGCCTTTAGGCATCAAAGGCTCAGGTCCGAATAGGGGAGAGGAAAGGTGTCGTCCTGGGCCTATGTTGAAGGTGCCATCCCGACATTTGCCTGGTGTGACTGAGGAAAAACTCTGGAAAAAGCTCAGTCAGGAGGATCGGCCGCTCGGATCGAACCCACGACCTCCCGAATGTTACGCCAATGTGCTACGGTGACTCAGTGGACTGGTTTGGAGCTCACTTTAGCGAAAACTGTGGGTCCGGTCCTTTAGAAGCTCATTAGTGCTTTTAGATATCAATTACAATTCTTTCTGTAGGTTCATATTTCAAAATCTTAATGCCATTTCCCCTCAAGTTCCATATTTCGCAGCCATACAAAAGTCCTGGACTGGACATATTTAAGGTGCGATTGATCATGCACGATTGAACGCAGTGATCGTCAACGATCAGTCGTGCAACGAAACGATCAATCGTTGGTACTTTTTTGTTCGGTGCCTTTGTGTCTAACAGATGTTCCAATCGAAATGTCCCAGAAAGGTGGCAAACATTGTATTTACAAATTTGGCGTTGCTTGCACCATCTTGTTTTTTAATTAATTTGACCAAATATTGTAATATATGATTCCTTGCTTGTACTGTTTTTCTATTGTGCACAATTTGGCATTGTGTTAGGTTAGTTCCTTTCAGACTTCTCATAAGGTTCATTTTCGTATGTACTTACGCGTAGGTTAATTTAATTTAAGCATATCAACAAACGTTAAATTCAGCTGGAGAATGATTTTAGTTACCAATTTTAACAAGTCTTTTATAATTGCTTTGTCGGAATACTTTATATTATGTACCATATCTACCATTGCATGTAATATTGGTTATATGCAGGAGATGGGGTTCAAAGTTAGAATGAAATTAACAAGTACAAACTATTAACAAATATTAACTTTTCTACATTAAATTAACTTCCTTATGATGTGAGGAATGGTATTTAGTATTATATTTGGCCCTTGTACTTAAGAGTGAATTGCTATTAACGCCCTAAACGATCTGCTGAGCTTCTAAGGACGGGACCTCCAGCTTTTGGTGAAGTGGGCTCCGAAACACTGCGTTCAATGGACTCCGGCGGGGTTTGAGCTCGTGACCAGAAAATTTTCTAACGCTCGGGGTGGCTGAGCAAAAGACCTCGGGCTGGCTGAGAGGTTAGAAAGTTCTATCTAACCTCTCAGCCACCCCGAGGTTTTGTGCTTAAGAAAATACGCAATTCTTAACGTAACGAAACAAATAATTAATTTAGCCTTTCTCCCATGTAAATTTGTCATTTTTTGCCTATTTCTGGACACCACGTCCTGCGTTTAACCGACAATATAGTTTCCGAGATAAAATTCGAAACATCCAAGTAAATTTTCCAAACTCTTCACGCCCCTTAGATCCCCCATCACCTGTGCCCTTGTAAGCAAGGACGAGCTAAAATAGTAATAAAGTTTATTATCTCTATCAAATTGCGGCATACAAAAAATTGGAATTAATGACACTAGAAAACTCACATGATTTGCCCCACTTTCTCGACAATTTCCGCCCAAATGTTGCCTTTCAGTCGTTGATCTTTGTATTGGGGATGTGTGAGTTGGTACAATGCGAGATGATTTTGCAACAATCGTACAACTCTTCGAGACCGGTTGATTGTTCACGATTGATTGTCAGTCGCTCGGAGTAAAACGGCCCCATTTGAAAACAAGAGAACTAGTATTCAACGACTGATCGTTGCGGTCGCAACGATCAATCGCACCAAGCAAACATCTTTAATTTCTTGTTACAGAGAAGTAGTTTCAGTTTTACAAAAAACAAGAAATGGTACTCTAATCAATTCTACTTTCGATGCCAACGAAGCTGTCCCAGTTATTCTTTATTATGGTAAAAAGGTATGAAATGTTTTCATTTATTGTAAAAAACTAAAAAAGATATCATCATCCTCATCATGTTCAGCCGTTTTCTATCCACTCCTGGATGAAGGCCTGCCCCTTTTCTTTCCACATATCTTGGTCTGCTGATATCCTCATCCATGTAGCTCCTGAAAAACGCTTGATTTCATGTACCCATCTTGCACTTGGACGTCGTCTCGGTCGTTTCTTTTCTCTAGGAATCCAATGTAGCACATTTGTCTTACACCTTCCATCTGTTCGTCTAGCTATGTGACCGGCCCTTTTCCACTTCATCTTCTTCGCAGTCTTGATTACATCCTCTACCTTTGTTTATGTGCGAATCCTTTCATTTGTCTTCCTATCCCTCCTGGTTATTCCTAGCATGCACCTCTCCATTGCTCTTTGTGTGGCTCTCAATCTTTGAGTCATTTGCGCATTCAATGTCCAAGTTTCGCAGCCGTACATCATCAAAGGTAAGACACATTGATTATAAACTTTACGCTTCAGACACATTGGTAGTTTGCTTTTGAAAATAAAGTGTAGTCTTCCAAACGAACTCCACGTCATTTTACATCTTCTGTTTATTTCATCAGTCAACTTGGCATTCAATATTTTGAGCTGGCCTAGGTAAACATACTCATTAACTAAGCCTATTGCCTCGCCGCTAATCTTTATTTCCCTTTTTGCAGCATGTTGATTGCATATGACCTTGTTTTACTTAAATTCATTTTAAGGCCTATTTTCAAATTCTCATTATTCAGTTCTTCCATTCTGGTTTCTAGTTCTTCTGCACTTGAAGCAAACAGGACTATATCATCAGCGAACCGTAGGTGATGAGGATATTCGCCATTAATTTTTATTCTAACTTCATCCCAGTTTAAATTTTTAACACTCTCTCCAAAACCGCACAAAACAGTTTTGGAGAAATTGAATCTCCTTGCCTTACCCCTTTTCCAACTTAAAATTTTTCACTTTCTTGATGTAGTCTAATGACAGATGTGGCAGTCGAATAAATGTTTCGCAGTAGCTTGATGTACGCATTTCCGATGCAGCCAGTCAGATAATTGGGCGGGTTTATGAAATGAGAAGTTTCGAGCGTGAGTCCATGACTCCAATTTAAAGTGAGATGTCATGTATGAAAAGAAACGTAAAATAAGTGTAGAGGACGCCACTGTCGCAGTCCTGGAAGCATATGAAGTGAACAAAATGTGAATTATTTAAGATTTCGTTGCCAGCTGCATTCCGTCCTCCTGGCAATAAGGACCTCCGAGGCTGTTTCCTTACTTGTACCATCATGTGTAAAGAAAGAAGAGGTGCTGAGATTTGATTCACCACGCTGTCAGCTAATACGGGTTGGTGAGCAGCGTATCCAAGTTCGTTCGCCAAGCAGTTGCTTGGGTACTAACAGGCCCCACGACGTGAACGTATGGATTGGACATTAGGCGTCTACCCCGGTCGGTTCCGCAGCAAGAGGAATTAAGGGGTCTCCTCCCAGTTATTGACAGAATCCTTCTGGGGCGACAGTCCCGGTAATGTGAATCAAGAAATCCCTACACTGACTCGTAAAGAGTTATGGGACTTTGGAATGTTCACAAAGGAATTGATTAATTTTTAATACTGCTAGTTTCTCTCTTTGAGATTTCCACCTCTAGAAGAAAGTGTACATTTCATTTTATATTTAATTTTCGGTTATATTTGTTCAATATTCTAAATTTCTTTAGTTGAAAGAAAAATAAATCGTCACTTTAACAGTTTTGAGGTATTCCAAATATCTGGTGATAATTCGTTTTTAAATGGTTGCGCACGTGTTTTCAGAGAGGTAAGAAAAGAATTTGCATTACAACTGAAATTATTCATCCGATGACGATTATTTGTTTTCTCTATCGAATTTCATTCTGAAAATATTTGATCTTTCATTCCTGAAATTCTAATGTTCATAAAAAACAAAAAGAAAACAGACATATCGACAGAAATATATCTTGATTAAAATATATTCTAATATTTTCTTAAATTTAACATTATATTTTAACCTTTAAACATTTTCTTTAAAATAAAAAATGGTAGGGGTTATGATAAGTACTCCATCTGCAGTAGCCTCTATAAAGTTTCAATCGCGCTTCCGGTCTATTCATAAGCACTTACTAGAAATTGTAGGTTCTATTGTATCAAATTTGGTGAAATTTGCTATTTATTAAAATTCAATGACAAAGCTATTTTTTATATGAAACGTAAGAAGGTAAATGTATAACCTGTGCAATGCGCACGCGCCGTGAAGGGTGATATATAAACTATACTACTATAAGCGAAGAGGTTTCAATATACAGATTATTCTCATTGGCCTAATATTTACGTGTTAACAAAATGGACTGTTCGGTATTTGTTTCACTCGCGACCATGTGTTGGTCTTGATAATGTATCTGTTGGTCTAATTAATAAACACAAAAACAAAATGAATTGAAATTCGATGCTATGGTCAAATGATTGAATGATATAGTTATTTCATTTGTTATTGAACAGCACACACGTTAAAAAGGAAATAAAGAACTGGGGATGTAAAACACACACTTTTGCCACCAACCAAACTCAAAACTGGAACTGACCGTTTACCAGTGTCCACCGCGTCAACCTTCTTCCCCCTCAGTAGGGTGATAAATTCTTGAGAAGGTGGGAAAGAAGAACCAAAACAGCAATGGAATGTCATCTTGTGAGCGAAGACACACATGTGCTCTTCACTCTGAAGTAATACTATAATACACTAACAGTTCCAATACGTTCAATGATATGGAAGGAATTAAACATTTTATTTTCTCAAATTGGTTGGTAACACCGACGACTGCGGCGCCGGAAGTATCCACATGAACTGTCCCAGTTCTTAATGCACGTGTCAAATCTGGTATAAATCAATGCGGATACGTCCAACGGTAATGAAACACAGATTTTTTAAATCGTTTGGCAATCCTGACAAACTACGGTGCCTGGAGTGTCTGTATGACCTGTCCCAATACCTAACGAACATATATGAGTAACGACTGGGGTTTCTGAGGTCGGGGACACCCAAAACTTTCTTCTGTTGTGTTGAATGATGTTTAAGTTAAGTTTGGGGCAGATACGATATTGAAGATTAAAAAAAAAAAAAAAAAATTAAAGTTGGCACCACTGAGAACTGAGCCACCTGGAATATCTCAGATATACCAAAAATATTAGTAATGTAGGGTTTAATTATGTTATATTGCTTCTTAATTACCTATATAAAATTAATTAAGTAATTTTTGCTTAAAGAGACGTTAGCAGTACGTATTACAAATTGCTGCCTTGAAAAAAAAATCAGAAAAAATAACGAAGGGTGATGTTTTTAAAAAACGGAAGTGTTAGAAAATACGAACTTTTTTTTTAGAACACTAACTGTACCTAATAAGTTCTACCACACGACATAAACTCCAAGCACCGAACAAGAAATGAGTATCAAATCTACACGGTTACTCACTACTGTCCCTTTCCTCATAAACATAAGAAAAGAGATAGAGCAGTGTAATCATAGAAGCAAATACTTGCCCATGAAGTTTTTGTTTTCCTGGAAGTTTCTCATAATAAATTAATAAAAGAAAAAATTGAAATATGAACATCTTATTTCATGTTTATTGATAGCAAATTAATATTTCCCACTTCTAGCAGTCAACCGATAAAGAATAAATCGAAACAACGCATTTTATGTCTCCATCTGTAGCCTTACGGCGCCATAATACTTATTATTTTGGAAACTAGCTTTCACTCGGGACAAATTATATACATTTTACTGGTAAAAACACACCCTTTCGTACTCTTAAAAGGTATGAAATTCTGACAGGTTTTATTTTTCTGTATTGTCTTAATCGTGTTACACTGAGAGGTCATCGTACAGAAACAAACCTTTTGATAATGAAAATTAGGCCTGAGGATTGGCAATGAGTTCCTCTTGTTATACACAGAAAATAATAGCGAGAAACAGAAAGTAATGTATATGTCCATACGTGAACTAGCATTCCACCGAGTAATCAAATAATCTCGGTTCCCCGATTATGATGATGACTTAGGAATTGAAACATTGGGAGAGATAATGCAGTTCTCGAACATATAGGATTTTATACAAAAGTAGAAAAGAAAATAATTCTCGTAATTTGAGGAATTTAAATGCCTGCAGCGTTATGAAACAAGGTGTTTGATGGTCAGAACATTTAGCAATATATCTGAAACGAACTTTGCATTGTAGCCAGCCTGTAGGTATAGTTTATCATGGTTAACAAGGACAACATTACAGAAATATAGAACTATACATGGAGCATTACTAGTGCTTGTACAAGAATTTTCTCAATAGAGATGGGAAGAAAATGTTCGTCTGTTCAATGAAAGTAATATGACAAAGGTATTTCAGACAGATTGCTAACTTATTGCATCCAAATTAGACGTAATCCCCCAAATGACCTACATTTTTCATGTGGGAGTAAGAAATAAGTATGCAGGAGCACACTAGTAAAGGAGGACGAATTAGAAGACGAAAAGATGGGTTTGGAAACTATATGGAGACACTTGGTTTAGATGGGTTTAGTTCTAAACCATTTCATTGAACTATTCTTCGTAAGTTTTGATTCAACATAGTAATAGATGTTGTTAACTCATCTGGAGCGCAGGAAAAGTTCACTGACAAATGGTCTGCATAAATATAGTACTTAGAACGTTGCATTACAGATGACAAACCATTTATGTACAAGATAAAGAATAGAGGACCTAACCCACTACCTTGGGGGACGCCAAGATGAAAAATTTTCAAGGAGGAGTGAATACCAGAGAGATTTACAAACTGCAAGCGACCATAAATAAGTATTTTGTATCCATTTAACTGAAAGACCTGAAAAGTTGAATTAACTTGTTAATTTGAGAGATAGAATGCTTTGATTTAAAGATTGGGAAGTCTTCCTGTATGAAGAAGTGCAAGAGCTGTTGTTCCTATTGTAAAGATCGTATCAAATGTCACTCGTTCTGAAATAACGCTATGGCAGTGATATATTATTTCTAGAAACCTGGCTGAAAAGGGTTGAGAAGATAACAAGATTGTAAATGCGGGCGAATCTGATCATCTTAAGACATTTTCTAAAGATTTGGAAAGAGTCGACAAAATACTAACAGGAAAAATGTCAGAACCATACAAACTCTTGGGGAGGGGAATAAGTCACGCAATTTTCCGCAAGGTAGGAAAACTGTTTGTAGAAATGGATAAGCTAAATAAATTAGCAATTGGAACTAGAACATACAGTAATACATTTTAAAATTCTAAAGAGATATCATCTGAGTCTGTATCTGTGGATTTTATTCTATTGATTGCATTTTCAACTAATTGCGGACTTGTTACAAAAGACGAGATTTGGTTTACAGAAGAGGATGAAGTTTACAGAAGGTAAATTTTCCTTAGGCAAACAATTATTCTGTGTGATTAGAACTTTGAAAATACTAATTAAGAGTGTCAGGATCAATGTACATGAGTGCATCGTCTACAGATTGTTCTTTTTTAGTTATTCTGCCAAGAGCTGATGAGTACGACATCTCGAAAAAGTACAGACTTAAATACATAAAAACATGGATTTAATTAAGTTCACGATCCAACTATTTTCAAATTAAACGAAACATTGTTTTATTGGAAATATTAACAAAGCGTTTCCATCTGAATCTTGCTTCAGAGCTATTTAAACCACTGATAGAATTTCTTGGTACTTTTCCGCAATTCCAAGAAGAAAAGTACAATTTGTTTACTAAAACCGCTAACACAGGAATGAAAAATATTTAAAAGTTTCAATATATCAGAAAACTAAGAACTGCAAAAACTATTTTTTTCACCATTGATTGAAGCTTTTTTTTTTTTTACTTTTCATTCCTTGTAAGCAACAATGATCACGTGTTTCCGTTGCACCTTCGACCAGGGAATATTTTCTTGTTGTTAGGTCAAAACCCCCAACGGTCAGAAACCCCAAAAGTATAAACGGTCAGAACCCCCACACAAACGGTCAGAATCCCCACAAAACCGCCAAAAACCCCAAACACCCAAATGGTCAGAACCCCCAACGGTTAGAAACCCCAAAACTAAAAACAGTCAGAACCCCCACACAAACGGTCAGAATCCCCAAATGCGAAAACGATCAGAACCCCTACATACATGGTCAGAAACCCCACACACATGGTCAGAAACCCCACACAAATGGTCAGAAAGCCCACACAAACGGTCAGAATCCCCACACACATAAACTGTCAAAACTCCCATAAAAACTGTCAGAAAA
>JAGDQP010022918.1:0-12241 GCA_022664845.1 Lepisma saccharinum | reverse complement strand
TAAGAAAATATACAGCACGTACATTGCTTGGATTGAAGTTTTAGTATATATATATATATATATATATATATATATGTATTACTTATAATACTCATCTAATGCAGGCAAGTAAATTAAATTGTTTAACGTGAACTCATCTATTTTCTCTTTGTACATTTGAAATATTTTCGTAAATTAGTAGCGTTCAGGATTTTCTTTACTGAAATATAGCAGCAACCCTAACAGGGAAGGTGCTCAAACTGAAACCCCATTTCTTCCTTGCAAGAATAGTGATCTACGAACGTCATCTCTCAGACGGGCTTAAGGCAATAGTCGACAGACAGTTGTCGATCCCAAAATATAAATAAAGTACAAACAAATCTTTATTTCAATGCACTCAGTAGTTTCAACGCTTAAGTAGGAAGAGAACAATGTTGAAAATGTCTAGAAGAAAAAATGGTAATTTGACTACACCCAGCAGCGCTGGGAAAAATAGTAAAATCAGTTTTCCTCCTTTTACTATTTTAATGTAAATGAAGAACTGGCAATCAAAATTCTCAGCTTAAATTTCAGGGTTTCCGGGTGTAGTGAAGTTGTCAATTTTTCTGGACATCTTTAACATTGTTGTTTCTCGATCAAAATAACATAGGGATAAACAGATATTAAACTCATCCGGTAGTGTCACTCCCTACTAACAGTGTTTCCACAGTCCATTGAAAGAAACTAGACTTTATGAATACATCATTAATACCCCTTCACATTGCTTGTAAAGTTTTAGAAAAGGAGTTTGTTTATCATCTTCGATGAGTTGCCATGCAAATATACGGGGCTATATTTCGGCGCAGGATCTTTGTCTTCATCTTTTTTGATTAATAATTATGTACTAAGATCGATAGATAAAGAGGGACAGAAAGAAACTGTTATTTCGTATTTCCTTTCGAAGGCATCTGCTGGGATTTTGCCGGGCCTAACAATTGACTTTTACTATGGCCTACAGAAGAGCACAAACTTATCAAAATAATTTAGTGTTTTCTTCACATATAGGTCATAGTATACAGTAATTCAGTAGGCCCTCACCGCCCTGGTCTACATTGCATTGGGAGAAGAAATCTCCTTTTGAGACATCTTTGAAGCGGGTTTTATTTGCTGGGGCGGTGAACCCCTTCCCGCTGTTGCTCAACGCAATATCTTCGACTTGTTTGGTGCAGCCGTCTACACCAAATTGGGGAGAAGGCATCTTGAAGTGTCGGACAAGCCCCTCCTGACGTCACATGGTGTTCTCCCACGAGGAGCGGAACATCATGGAGGTAGGTCAGTGAGGACCTCGCTGACAAATCAAGACGTCTATTCGGAACAGAATTTGTTCCAAAAAATGACAATTTAAGAATTATTTCTTAACAACAGCTTTAACATTGTTTATTACCACAGAAAGCATAGCAATAGAATTACAATCAAAGTATTAAAAATGAGAGCAATTGTTGTGTAATTTATAATTCATAATACATACTAGAACCCATAACGTAAGATGATATTGTGACAAGTTAGTGTCGATATGCGCTCAAAGTCTAAGGACAAAGGCAATAGCCATTTCCATTATAATGAAAATAGTGGCCTTATACACGAAACTCGCGATTGTTTTGCCTAACGTAGCAAATAAAATAGACATTACTATTCTGTACAAAAAAAACTTATATAGTGGCATAGAAAATTATCCAGAATATTTTTTAGCTGCAGTCACAGAGAATCGAACCCTGATATTCCAGTTGCCGACTAGTGCTCCACGAACTGACCTACCACCACCATTATCAATCTTTGTGCTATTCTTTGTGTCTCAGCTAACCAGCTAATTTATTACTGATGGTGCCTAAGTTCAAGACATTAACCTAACAGCAGAGATTTCACACTAGTAGATACAAACTGCTGCAGTTGAGAAGCAAGAGATACTCTATATGCACGAAGGTTGATTGTGCTGGCGATAGTTTAACTGCTGGAGCACCCGCTTCGATTTTACGTCATTGCAGTGGTGGTACATACATGTGGTAAACTGTCAATAACAAATACAGAGGAACCGAAACAAATCCCAAAACCTACCCATAAATAGAACCCCTGGTATATTCTATCTACAAAAAATATTGAACTCTCGGCATGAACGTCTCAACTTCCGCAACATTCAAATCTCATATGACAATAATCTGGTAGCATCCTTCTGTTATTTTGTAGAGAACCTTATTTGAGATTTGATCTGTATGCATTCAAATGTCAATGCCATTTGTCTTCATTGTCGTCATTGTGTCCTTGTTTAGCAGCAGATTGACCAGACCTGTTAGCGAATAGTAACCTACATTTTACATCGGATTATCTCACTTAAATGTAGCTTATTATTAGGACACATTGATGTTTTGCGATGTCTGCAAAATGAAACTGGACGAGTGGTTAATGATGTTTTAGAAACATAATTGAGTCTCATTACCATAGTAAAGGTAAATATCTTTTACTATTCTTGAAACCCCTAAGGGTGTGCACATACAGTAGTCGGTCAAGTTGATGTGTTCAGTTCAATCATCCCTTCGTCATGCTCGAATATCATGTGTTTGATAGTTGAACGTCGTTACGACGGATACAGTAAATGTTTTCAACATTGGAATATGTTTCAACCTTACGAATACTCTTCAAAACTGTTATGTCAAGCCTAAATGGAATTGTTTGAATGGTCCCTTCGTCATTTTGCAATGTGTTTTCAATAATTTAGTTTATTTCCTACAGAGGCGATAAATGTTCGAACATTTTGATTACTTAAAGCCTACCCTACACCAGTATGTCGAGTTTGCTGGAATCAGATTATTAGTTTCTACGAAATACTGGAATGTGTGTGTAGTAAATGTCTTGTTACAGTAGACGCTCTTGCATCCGGCATTCCTCGGTTCGTCACATTCTGGAATCAGGCACCGGTCGAACCACTCACGATCGGATTTTTTGCGGGTGGATTCGGGCGTTTGTTGACCCTCATGCGTAGTTTTTCTTGATATAGAGCACCTTCTTACATGTACCTTATTACTTGTTTTAAATATCATTGTACTGTATTAATTTTTCTTTGGTATTCCCTTTAAAACTATATTGACATTTCATAATCCGGTACGTCCATGGTACCGTAACTACCGGATTAAAGAGCGCCTACTGTACCATGGAAATGGTATACGTCACAAGATTTTTATTAAATTGAAACATGAAGAATATTCTCCTACGTATTATGTATAGTTTGGCTAGAATTGGATTAATGGTACCTACTACATCATGCTCGAATGTGTGTGTAAGTAGTGAATATTGCTAGCACGGAAACGCTAGATACAAATGCTTAGATAAACTTTGCTTTGTACGGGAGATTTTAGTAACTTTAAATTTCGACCCTTTACGATTATATGAGTGCAATGCTTGTTAAAATATTTACACATACAAGCTCCAGGTAGCATTCGAACCTACGACCTTAGAGACGCTGGCCTAATGTCTTAGACCACAGAACTATCTCGGTTGGGAAGAAAACGGTAAATATTTATCATTATAATACCGCTATAGCCTTAAGAGTATTTCTTTATTCCATTGTGCTAAGTTCGGCTGCAAACGAATCAGTCATTACTATGTAATGCTAGAATATGCGTTTAATAATTTAGTTTCATTACTTTAGAAACTGTGGTAATTATTTGACAGCCTAATTTCCTTTTAGCTTTAAGAGTTAAGGGCCTTCCTAGAAGTAAATCAAACTAACCGTTCTCACATGAAGCCCAAATTTAAGTTTTAATAATTGAGTCTCATTAACATGGAAACTGCAATAAGGTGAACTTTCTGGTGTATCTAAACATGGATTATTGTCAACTTTAGAAACTATGGCTATGCAAGTAATTATTCTTTTGTCTAATGAATCGAGTACAATACTGGAATGATATTTATTATTGCAAATTAGTGAACTAATTCTATAGAACACAAACAATTGTACACAAAAGACAATAGAATAAGTATTTTCGTATCGTTTCTTGAAAATAGAGAAGGATATTCGTGCTGCGGAATTTCTGTTAACATGTTGTCATTTACGTTTAGCAGTTACCAAGAAGATAGACGAAGTAAAATACACACAATGTGTTACTCGCGAAGTTATAGTAAATATAATGTCTCTTTATACGAGTACATATCAACCACATCAAACTTCCACGTTTTACCTTTCATGTATGTCTTCCCGTTACTGATTTTCTTCTGAAGATACAATCCATGTTAATTTCAAATTGTATTGAGAAAAATTCCTGCGATTCTTGTAATTTGTGAAGCTTCTTCACTGTACATTTTTTTTTAAAAGATAAACATTTGCAACTTTCTTAAACTTTATTTATTGCTTTTAGAAGTCCCAGGCTGGGATATGGTGATGCAGAGGATATTGGAAGGTCCAGGGCCTAGTTTGAAAGTACCAGCCCGATATTTGCTTGATGTGAGTGAGAGTAAAGCCGTGGAAAAACCTCAGTCAGGATAAGCGGCCGCTGAAATTGTTCCTAAGACCTTCTAATTTCTAAGCCAACACTCTACTAACTGAGCTACGGTGCATCTGTGCAAACAAGTCGAAGTCGTAGTAGGTTTACGTTATTTGGTATAGATCGGACTATATTATGTAGAGGTAAGAGTCATTATAAAGATACTGTATACACCATCCTTATGATAACCGTAGATTACAAATTAATTTAAGATGTTCAGAAAAGAAGATCGTCAACTAAGTGATAATGCAGCTCCATGGATTTCCGGGAACGTTTTGCAATTCCAAAGAATTTTGTTAATTACTCCGGAATAATTCTATGCATTGTCAACAACGTTTTAGATATTGCACAGCCCCATATGTAAGGGGATTTGAACTTACCACCTAAACTTTATAATGTGGAGTGGGGGAAATAACTGCCAGAATCTTAGTTGATGTATCACACTGGCATTCGCCTGATGAAGCTGAGGAGAACCCTGTGAAACCTTAGCCAGAATGACCGACAAAGGCAGGGGTATAGCCATGGAGACTACAGGGGGGCGTGCCCCCCAAATAGTGTATGTACCCCCGCAAACGAAAATTAGAATAATACGCTAGATATAATAAGTTTCAAGCACTTGCTACACGATACCTGTAGGTCAGTCCATCTGAAATAAGCTTGTCTGCTTAATACCTTTAAAAAAGAACCTTCTTATATTTTTATCTCTTATATAAAAATAGTTCTAAACGAGAATTATTTTTTACGCATACCTATTAATTAATGACAGACATTTTTGTATTGCGGCTCATGCGAAAGTTTGTTTTAGCAGACGTTTACGGAAAATGTATGTTTGCAGAGAAGGTTATCATAGAACATTGAAACAAACCCCATTCTTTCCATTAAAATCTGGTTGATAATTTTAGTCCTCTGCATGGAAACCCTAGAATGTATTCGAAATGGTCAAAATGGTGTCCAAATGTGATCGTTGAAATAAAAACAATTAAGGTTATCAGGGTGCTTTTTCGCCCGGAAGGCATTGAATATATCAAAGTTGATTTTTTGTGCACTATTACCATATTAAAATATGTCCAAGGTTAATATATGCTTCTTTAATATTTTATGATTTTTTGAAAATCCCAAAATTCGTATTTTATAGATATTGGAGGCCCGATATCTCTGACGGAAGAAAATATAAATATGCATTTTTTTTACACGTTATACATTTATGTCAGGAGAAACTACGGTACAAATTTGAACTTTAATATTTGAATTTGAAGGGAGCTACAAATGTGGTGGAAATTGGAGTGAATAATACTCATGCCTGGTTTGAATACTGCAGACCCTTATCTCTAGTTGAAGATTATTTTTTTTTACACGTTACGCACGTCAGGAGAAACTAAGGTAGAAGCTTCAACTTTCATATTTGAAATTGAAGGGAGTTACAAATTTGCTAGTTGGGGTGTGAATAATGCTCGTGCGGGCTATGGTAAATGTTATATTACCACCAGAGTGCCTAAGAAAGATGTGAATACGTAAAGTCGATCCTGAAATATCATTGTAAGAAAGCTTATTTTATGCATATCTAGTGTTCTTTGACAACATGGCTGCTCCGCATTTCCACTCTGTCTTTCTTTGTTTCATTCCGTTGAGCAATTATGCCTTTTGGAAAACGTTGCCACCTTTCTATGCGTGTGTGAAGCGCTTATACAACTGTCTTCATCTCTTATAACTTAAGCATATCAATTATCATTACAACAGGAAAATCGTTCTTCACAATTCTGATAGTAATAAAGAATATTTCTTGTAACAGCCATTCTTTATACGAGTTAGCGAAGCACGCACGGCCATTATTCATCCCCGATTTGTAAATTTTTAACTCCCTTCAAACTCAAATGTCAAAGTTGAAATTTCTACTGTAGTTGCTCGTGACATAAGTGTATATATATATTGTGGAAAAATTCGATTTTTATCTAATCTCCCATCAGAGATACGGATCTTCAATATTCCTTCAAGTAAACATGAGACCCCCGCGACAATTTGTCTGGCTACACCGCTGGACAAAAGGGTTAGAAAATTTGAATCTTGCGTTATAACATAATTTACAGCAGGTAAAAGTAAAGATAAAGCTATCCCTTGACGACGTATGAGGGATGTGGATATAGCGCTCCACGTATTCTCGATCTACAACACTAACAAAGGAGGGTCACGATCCTTGTTTGCTGAGATCCTAACAGGACAATTTTGTTTGCATTTGAGAGGTTAAAAAAAGACCATTCCCAAATTTATAGCTGCCATCGTTCGGGATATCATGAGTTAGAACATAATTTGTAATATATATATATAAAATACTAAAAATAGGCTTTTCAGACTAACGTCTCAGCAAAAGACGAAAAGGGGTTTTCAATGATTTTCCAATTGATTATTTACTTTAAATAAGTTTTTCATTTATTTATAATATATGACATAAGATATGAAATTATTGCAATGAAACGTTTTAATTTATCGTATTTTAATGTTGTTTTCAAGTTTCATGGTTGATAATATGTAATAGGACACCTACATTTAAAATTGCATCACAAACTGAAAACTTAAATTGCATCAACTATAAATATTTAATACAATTTTGTAATATGAAGCAAGCAGTTGTTCTTCAGTTGTTTGCAAATTATTTTGGCACGTCAAATGAAAAGCCAACGGCGACGGAAGTACCGACGATATTTGAGCGAATATAAAAGGAACTTACTGATGAAGACGTTATTGTTGACGACCAAAGCAGATGTGGGAAAGAATTAAGATCTGGACGTACGCGTGTACGCGTACGCGTACGCGTACGTTAGAAACTGTAGGAAAGGAAACTGTTTTTTTTTGGCGCTGTACGTACAATCATTATCTGCAACTACTCACTCCTACATGATAATGCCAACTAATTCTATGGATGGAGCATTACTACCGCATATGTATGTTCTTGTTCCAGAACCTACTGGAAAATTTCTTACTAATTAAAAATAAAACAACCTAACATCAAAGCTTATGCTGGGAAATCTGCAAATATGTCCAAGAATGACCTTGCTCTGTTTTAAATGATGTTCTATGGCCTGATTTGCAGGGGAAAAACACGACATGTTTTGTAGTTGATTCGTGGACATCGAATGATGTCCTTTATAACTCTACTGTTCCTGAAGGTGTGGAACTCATCAAAAAACTGATTCCACCAAACTTTACAGGCATTGTTCAACCAGAAGATGTCTACACCGCCTTCATACAATTTGATATAAATTTGTGGCAGAGAGATAACTTTCTTCGGGCTCAATCTTTTGTGCATTATCATTTTATGGCAGACAGATTCAAAAACATGATTAAACATACATTTTTCGCAAGCGGTTATATTAATGAAGAATTTGTCACGCCTTTGGAACATTGTTTTGACGCTTTATTGTTAGAAAATTGTTCTATGGAAAAGTCAATTGTCAGCTATCATGAAATGTGCTCATTGTGAAAACAGATTTTGCTTAAATCACACTTTAATTCATTGTTTGCACACCTTTTGCACTCTTTCTCCTATATAGATATGTTAAACATAGGTATGCAGTTTATTACATAAAATTCCCAATTTTCTTAATTTCATTCGTAAAGTTTTATATATATATAAAGTTAAAACGCTCTGTCAGGTGAACTGTATTTTGTATATGTTCATTGTAATTTTGTTATTACTGTAATCATTCATAACAATAAAAATATCTAAATCTGTATATTTCTCTTTAATTTTATTTAAAACCAATTAATAAGAAAACCTATTCAATTTCGATTCAATTAACAAAATAAAATTAGAATGCCTCCGGATAATTTTATAATACATGGGTCATAAATAAACGACAAAAAAAAAAACATTTGAAGTGAATAATCAATTGAAAAATTAGTGAAAAAAAATGTCTCCTTTTGTTGAGACATTAGTTTGAAAATGACTATTTTTTTCAAATTTTAACATTACAAGTTATGTACTAACTCATGATAGCCTGAACGATGGTAGCTATAAATTTGGGAAACGCCTTTTATTATTAACCTTTCTAATGCAAACAAAATTGTCCAGTTCGGGATCTGAGCGAACAAGGATAATGACCCTCCCTTGTAAGTTAGGTGGGGTGGTCAGTCCCACGCTCGACCACCTTCACCTTCCCTGGTGCCCAGAAGTATCGAGAGGCGAGAACACTCTGGTCGGTCGTCAGTTTGAAAGAAGGCTGAGCGCACCTCAGAGCGCCAGGCATGGAAACACTGCAAGAAAAGTCTTCAGCGTCCTGGACGGGATTTGAACGCGGGCCGCCGGATTCTTAGTCTGATGCGCTACCGTCATCTACGGCGAGTTTACAGTACGTGTAGAAATTAAGGTGCCTTTTGCAGGTCAAAATAATTCTAGAAACTTAAACTCTATTGACACAAATAGCTGGCATAATTACATGTCAAACCTTTTTACACAGAATACCTCAGGATTTTGTGGTCCAGTTACTTCCGATAATCACGATTTCGACTACCGCTCAACCCGCCAACAAACCTGACAGATGTAAAGAGTTTATCGAATGATACTTAGAATAGTCTAAGTACTCCCTTTCTTTTTCTATAGAAATATATCATATAACAACAATTACCTGAAGCCTTAAGGTGCTTCATTAGGCAGAGACGTTGCAAAATATTAACAAATAAAAAAAAAGTAACTACAATAACTTGACATCGAAGTATCTCAGCTCGCATATCAATAGAAATTGCACGTGCTGTCGCCAGTTCGGTGAAATTAGACCAGTAACCATACATCGCGGTCTTAATTACCAGTCACTTCAAAGACCAATATTCAAATATATGTATTGCTTACTCTAAATAACTGAAATAAGTGTTCTTGGAACAATAATTTAATTTTATTTGAATTCCGGACAAAACGTAAATCTGAAGCACTTTTAACAGGAAAATCTAAACGGCTTTTTTTTTTTAAGTAAGTTAAATATTCATTCATTTTACCTGTTAATTACATAACCTGTTCATTGTCCGATCCTGAAAAGACCCCAAAATTATTTAGTAGTGAAAAGTCTGCTATTTTAGCGGAAAAATTTTCTGTAAACGAATAAGCTCTTTTTTTTTTTTTTTTTCAAAAAAGGAAATTTTTTTTATACGACTCAAGGTAAAACTATCATGTTAACTTTCCTCGGAAACATAGACCGTTTTATAGGCAAACGAGCATGTTACCACTGATCGGTTATGTTATATCATATTTTTGTGATTTTCCACTTTCAAAGGAAACTGATGTTGTGGGATCAATATTAATTTGTATCTGTGCGTGTTTGTGGTGTATTTTCGCTTAGCTCGACATCATCGCTCTCTACGTCGATGTCATTCTGTATATATTTCAAATAAAATTTGAAATGTTCAAAACATAGGCTATAACAATATGTGAATAGGCGTGGAATTTTGATGTGTGAATTTTCTGTTACATTGTGACTTCAATAATGATACCTCATTGTTTTTTTTTCTTTCTTGAAATTGATACAATGAAAGTTCCATATGGTTATGAGGTGCAAGAGACGACGAATTTAGTAGCCGAATTAAATTGTACTATTGTGGAAGCGAATATAATTTCAATGGCATTTCACAGCAAATACGTTGAAATTATACAATAAAGGAGTAGGGACAAACAGCTTAGGTACTGGAAAATAAATTTTCGAAAGTTTGTTGATATGATAATGTACTTTTTTATATCGGAAAATAATCAAAGAGTAATGTTACAAAATATCAAACAGGATATTCCTTAATTTTCAAACCTGCTGACAAGAAAAAAAAACTTTCTGAATGAGGGTCTGCTGTGGATGAGGAAAAACTCTGGGAAAACCTTAGTCAGAATGACCAGCCGCTGAGATAGATCCCAGGAACTTTCGAGTGTGAAGCCGATGCTCTATCAACTATGGCCACTAGTTTAATACTAATTAGGATTCTTAATTAAAGAACGTGCTGCGATATTTAATATTAATTTTGATGATGTTTGACTCAGAGGCAAGTATAACCGAGGCGCCATAGCTCAGTGGTAGAGCATTGACGTAGCATTCGGGAGGCCGTGGCTTCGATCCTAGCGGTCGACCATCTTGACTGAGTTTTTTCCATGGTTTTTCCTCAGTCACACTAGGCAAATGCCGGGATTGCACCTTCAACATAGGGTCTGGTCGACATCTTCCCAAATCCTTTCCCCTCCCCTATCCCGGCCTGAGCCTTAGATGCATAAAGGCCATAAATAACATTCGAAAAAAAAATGAGGGGCAAGTATGTGACTCGAAGTTTCCTAAATCAGTTGAACTTGTGGCGATTTGTCAGTGCATTTCCTCAAATGAAAGCTACGTTAAAGATCAAAAGGATGGGACCTACAGTTTCAAGTGAGCTCAGGAGCACTCTATGTTCCCACTATGAATTGAACTCAAGATATTTGGATTACAAGGTAACGAGTAACCAATGAGGACACTATGTAATGCACTTTTCCAATATATATGTATGGGTTAAATATAATTCTAAGTCCTTTTTAAGCCCGAAATAAATCCGAGTCATAATGTCACTTGTAGAATATTCTTTCGGAGAAAGACTGGGGAACGCAGCACGAAAGCAGTTGTCTAAACACCATCCTGACATTCAATTTGTGAAAACTGAGCCCCACGCTGGAAAACGTTTGCCCACCCAGCGTCGATCACAAGATCGCAACCTTTAACATTGGACTGAGAGAATGGATTCTATGTTATCTATGAATGCGAAAGAAGTTATGATTAAAAGGAATAAAAATTGAAAGCAAACTGACAGGAGGAGTAGATGCATTGCAGCTTTAAAATATATGGAAAACGTTTGAAATAATGACTAAAAAAAAAGAGGATCATTCCATATGAAATCGACAAAAATAGAAACCCTTACACTATTTTTAAAAATTATGAAAGTTTTAAATTAATTCTACCATGTTAGCGGAGACGAAATATAGCTCTTTAGTTTGTTTCCTTAGGAGAAATTTTCTATTGAGCGTGAGTGTGATGGTTCAGGAACAAACTGTCACACAAAATTGGCATTCGCAAGATAGGAAGTTTCGTTGCAATATGGCGGCGCACCACTTTTGATATGCGAAAGTGCTTGATTATGGAAATTTGGTAATGTTTTGGGTATTTTAACCTGAATTTTGCACAAGTGTATCTCTGTGTGTTGAACATCAAGTCTAAGGTAATTTTGCAAATATTTCTTTTCTGTAGAGGCGTAAAAAAATGTCCAAAATTGGTAGAATCGAGAAATTGTTACTATTCAAGGTCATAAAAGGTGATGTTGGGAATTAGGAAAGAAATCCGATATATTATAAGTTAATATTACTCTGTAACGGCCTTTGAATGCATATATTTTCATTTTGTTAGTCACATACATAAGAAAGAAAATTTAAAGTAACGCAAGAATTCAGTTATCGGAACAATGACCTAGGATTACTTAAGATACGAAAGTTATGTAATAACAGACGTCAAAGAAATATTATGATGTTGAGTGCGGTAATAAGGTGATATGTAACCAATTTTGTTTCGTAACTAGACTGAAAATAAACGCTGATGACTGTTTTGTCTGATTTAACTGCTATATAAGGCCTTTTTCTGATGTATTTTTAGGTAGATTTCGAAGAAAATATACCTATTGAGATCGGTACGATATGAAAGTATATATATATATATTAACACGCTAGCGGCCATAATTTTGAAGATATTTGAACCAAATTTTTATATGTTGTT
>JAGDQP010022917.1:0-29833 GCA_022664845.1 Lepisma saccharinum | reverse complement strand
AATCGGGTTTTACACCATGTACCTGTACTTTTTAAAAAAAATAAAATCTTGCAATTGTTTTATCGACTTATCCGTCGACATAGAGATTATTATTACAATTTATTATTATTATTTGACTGGACGAAGGATTTTTACTAGAAGGTGTCGAGATAAGGTGGTGGTTTGCAATTGACTTGATCGAATTGAAATATTGATAAATCCTATGTGGATTGACCTATAATTATCAATTCGTTCCAGATCACTTGCGTTCCCACTGAGGGTCACTCGCTTACTAGCAAATAATGACTTTTGCTTACTGGTAGTTCAATGTACAAAACCTTCGTTGCACAAGTAAAATTATTAAAAATATTTTATGGAAGTGTCTTCAAGCTACGTTCAATATACATCTCATTAAGTATATTTCAAATTCCAAATAAATAAATAAGTAAAAAGAAATTCGAAACATTTCAAGTTGTAAGTATTTCCGATAAGATGTACTCATTCAATCGGTGCTGTATAAAGATGGAAGAATTTACAAGCACTATAACCCGATACTATGTTGTATTAAACGCAATAAATAAACTAGAAAAATCATTGTAATAGACCCACGCCTATATCGTCCCATTGTGATGTATGTTACTAAACCTAAATTGTATTAATTTTTCACGAGTGTCAGATTTGTGAAATCAACGAGTTAAATGAGCACTATAATCCTTTCTTTGTGTCACATGGTACATATAAACAAGATCACAATGAGATTAGCACGCACGCGCTACCTTCTGTCAAGGGTTACATTACGTGTGACATGGAAAGTGTACATATCCTTTTGGTCTTTTTTATCTCTGCGCGCAGAAAACAAGGTGCAATTACCTCGACCAGTTGACAGTGTGCTTTTGAGTGATTGCCACTCTACAAAAATCCATCTTAGTAATCACAGTGTCGTTTTAGGCAGACTAATTATTATGGAGCATGATATGTACACATTGTGATGTGTACTTCCACGGATGTATTAAAAAATCTGAAAGTCCCTTGTATGCCATATATTAGTGCGTAAGGGTGACTGCCTCTCTCTTGATGTGTATATATATATTTGAGCAGAATGTGAGTGTATGTTAAGTATTATGCATTTGTTTAATTAAGTTTCAGTCAACTCCCTGCTGACAATAATAAGCTTTAACATTTTCATCAGATTACGTACATGCGTGTGGACTGTCTTCGTAAATCAAGTAAGTATTTTATCTACCGAGTGTTTCTAGATAAGTGAGATATTTCTTGATGAATATATTCGTATAAAATGAAAATAAATTGATAAGAAATAAAAGATTTAGAGTTCCTATTCTCATTTTATCAGAATAATAATAATGAGTAATGTAAATGCGAGTAAAATAACAAGTAACTATGCTAGAATTTGTTCAATAAGACGCTCAGCTATAGTTGGTGTTTTGACAGTTTGGGCCCGGATTGGTGGTAGAAAGGAGCAGAGACTATGGTTTGGACAGTGGAGAGAGAAGAGGGGGTGTTTACAAAGTTGTAACTTTTCCTTCTTGAACCCTTTCTGTGTGTTGGTAAGCACGGACCGCAGTCTAATATACCCTTTTGGCTCACGAATGACATGTCTTCTACGTAGCCAGTGCGATCATGTGTATTACGTACCATGTACATGACCATGACGTATTACTATAAGTCACAACGTATCCATGGTAACGACCTTCCCTTCTGTATGTTGGAGAGTGTGACTATGAGATATATTCTTTTGAAAATATCGGTATAGTTATATCAAAGGCACGGATCTCCTCCTTACTGCAACGGTTTAGACGGGTACTTTCGTTGCGAGTGGTCACGGGTTCGATCCTCAGTATCGTGATATCAACTGGGAAGCAACTCTAGTCTTGAAATGTAGATAAAGCAAGGAGACGAGTCGTTGTACTGACCACGTGAACACAATGATAGAAAAGTATTTAGGACGCTAAGATATGAACTGTTGAGTTAAGGAGCGTGTTTGTTTGTTTATATAGAATGCAAACATTGTGTATTGTAGTGACTTCAAATCGACATTTGGGAAGGAATGAAGCACTGCACACGCCGGTAATCCTAACTAAGGTTTTCCTTGTTTTTTCCTCAGTCCTAACAAATGAATCCTTGACCACTTCATCTTGCTTTTTCGATGTGTGACTACTCTAATATAAACGAAACAAGTAAAACTAACTGTGTCCGATTATTTTAAAATTAATTAGTTTTCATATACATTCCTAATTTTCTTATCATCTTTTCGTCGTCTTCATTCTATTCTGTTTTGTCTTCTTATTTTTCCTTGTCTATGACTGATTTCTCTACAGCGCCTTAGGTTACAAACAGACTGTCATGTCTGATGAATGGCGTCCCTAGCCGAGCACTTCCGGGAAATGAAATGGGGAATCTCTCCACAAGAACCCGTATTGAATGAAGTTTCTAACACGGCATTCGCCTGGTGGGACTGACAGAGAAGAACTTTCGGAAAATCTCAATCAGGATGACACGCGTGAACGGTATTCGTGCTGTCTCCACAGTGCTTATCCGAAATCATCGATCGGAACCACTAGACCACGGGGGATGTACTAAATATGTGTCATTAATGTAATTCTTGACATGCAATTAAGAGGAGAAAAGTGCAGAGAGCAAATATCCTGCCATTTCTTTTTTTTTTTTTTAAATCCTTTTTTCCTCGACTGATAAATCCTCAATGAATCTTGCTGTTTTCCGCAGCAGTAAAAATATCTTGCCCTGTAGACGTCATGCAGCGCTTAAAAAGGTGTTATTTATAGTAGTGACTCAATCGGAGGACAAGCGCTTTTAAATACACGTTCGACGGTGACATATTACAAGATGAACGTTATGTTCGGCAGATAATTTCAATAAAGGGAAGAGAGCAAAGGCTATAATGTCAAGAAGGCTTTCTCCACTTTTTTTCTTCTTTGAGTTATTCCTGGAAACAAGACAAGTGTCTTTTAATGACAGAACTGATAGGATTTTTACGATTTGATCTAGGTCATCTCTCAGAATTAAAACAAGACAAACAACGAGACTTCCTGTAAGTGAATTAGATAAGTTATTTGTATATATAATGTGTAATGATTAACAAAAAAAAAAAATGTCGTGGGGGGGGGCACGTTTTTTCAATACAAATTGTATAATATTCATTTTTTTAAAAAAAGAATTGTGAGTGTATAGCTTACAATTTACACTGACGGAGGAAGATTGTGTTTGTCATATTCGGATATCGTTCCATTTTTTTTTTTTTTTTTCTTCTTTATCTCATCCCGTCTTTTACACTGAAGCTGAGTTATGCAAATGGTTAGAATTCTCATTTTCTCTGCGCGTAGTCGCGGGTTCAAACCTAAGTCGGGTCTATTGAGCGCACTGGTTCGTAGTTTGATCTTGGAATCTCAGAACTCGTTTAGGATGTTAATAAGAGTTCAATCAATCTTTGAAAATTCTTTAGCTATTCTGGTAATCTGAATCTTCTCCTTTCTCTGTTTCTATTTCAACGTAAGTTGTAAGAAAATTAAGAACATGAATTAACTAAAATAAAGGGTGTCATAAAAGTCAGAGGAGACGTAAAAAAGTGGCACCGTACAGTGGTCGTGATGGTATGAAAATTCAAGTCTCATAATGGATTTATTTTAAGGCTTTTTAGGCATCTGAGGCTCAGGCCGGGATACGGTGGGGAAGGTACACGGACAGGGCCTGTTTTGTAGGTATCATCCCGGCATTTCTCTGGCGTGACTGAGGAAAACCCTGGAGAAAACTCAGGATGGTCGGCTGCTGGGATCCATCCCAGAAGCTCTCGAATTCTAAGTCAATGCTCTACCAATGAGTCGCATATTGAACTAGGTGTGTTTTTAATGAAGCGATAGGAACGTCTCAGTAGTTCAAATGGTACCGTGTCATTAAATTATTAGAGTTATGATCTGGAGATATGTTTATAACCAGATGGTTCCCAGGCAAGTTGAATCGATGATAGTTTGCCAGCTCCTTCCATTGGATGAATACGACGTTTTAAGAGATTTATTATATTTCTAATTGGATTCCGAACCAGTACGTTCAACGTACCTCCACCGGGAATCGAACCCAGGATCCCTTGACTATAAAGACGACGAACGAAACTGTTAATCCACCGTGGACAGTCGCCCAATTATATACATTTAAAATTTTCAAAACAAATTCAAAACAGTCTTCTATTTTTTTATAGTGGACAGATATAGTTTTCATAAAGCTGTGTGGTTTCTTTCAGATAGTAGCGTCTTAAGATATACTAGTTTTTTTTAATGGTAGTCACAAATTGAAGTCTACGAACCGAAAAAAGTCCCTTTGAAGACATTTCAAAAAATGTGTGTTTTAGGATCCAAAGGCACCCAAATATATGGAAGCATAATCACGAATGACGTAATTTGCTGAAATGCATGTATTGGGTAAAATTGATTGTGATCTACTAAGCCAGCGTTTCTCAACCTTTTACATCCTGCCCCCCCCCCCTTTCACCATGCCCTCTAGCCGGCAACCCCGTTCGACCATGTTTCTAGCCGGCGACCCACAATTATTTTATTTTGTGTAATATTTGCTTTTCATTTCAAAACATAACAGTTTATATCCTGCATTTATAATAAATATCCTAATTATATTATCCAAAACTATTCAGCAAACTACATTATCTTTAGTAATTATTAAAAACAATAAGCAAAATAAAATACTTTCTTTGAAATTTATTAGTTTTAACCTACAAAGCGTAGTTAAATTATTTTTTCACCTTCCCTCGCGACCCCTTTGGCGTTTGAGAAACCTATACTAAGCCATACGTAATTCTTTATTGAGTTATATTACAAAGAGAAATTCACTAACTAGGTTGTCACCTGATGAGGAATAAAAAAAATAGCCGTGAGTAGTTTCGAAAATTGTTACCAGGTGGCAGCACATACATGCCTCTTACTGAGTCAGTGAAAAGCGCCATTGATCATTAGGGTGTGTCACTTAGAAGAGCATCCAACAGAGGTGCATTTTTGTGAGAGAAAGGTTTTTCTGTCAAGGGCATAATGCTTAGTCTGGAAACTGCAAGTTGGGAAATGTCTTTAGAACAACTCTGAGAAGTTAACTCTTCCAATTTAGGACTGTCATGTTTGAAACGCCCTGTATAATAACACCTTTCCCATCTTTTTTGCGTAAATTATGTCCTTGGAAACGTGGATCAATGTTTACAAATATAATGATGTTTTGAAAGATACAACTCTGTCATACTTACAACTCACTAATGATATAGTGCAGTGATATGTGTTGCACTATAATAATAATTGTTAGGAAGAGTAAAAATATATTTAAGAAATAAGAAATCCAGTAGTAACAAAAGACTAAACTGTACTCACAAGAACTAAACATTTTGAACACAGAGTTAGTACATAATTACACTTTCTGTATTATCATGTTAAGAGAACAAAAGTAATAATCAACCGGACGTAAGAAAGCAGGAATGCACTTAAACTACTTTATTTTTTTTTAACTATGTCTGTTCGTTATTCTTGTGTGTGTATGTATGTTTTTTTTTAATCTTTGTTCTGCTCAATTATCACTTTAATTAAAATTCGAATTTGGACCTCGAAATATAACCTATTCATAAAACACCGTTTTGAGAGGCCTATTAAAAATATCAGAGAGAAGGTTCTTTTTTTCTTAACCTTTTAAGTGAAACGAAGGATAGACATTCTTTGTTGTCCTCTCCAAAAAGAAAAAAGTAACCCAGGTCCTTTTTCTTCCTTTTTTTTTTGTTTAGCTTGGAGGTACTATTTTATAAAAAAAAAATGAAGAAAATATATAGTTAAAAATATTTTCTTTTACTTTTTTTTCGGTTTCTTGACTAGCCTGTCCTTTTACCAAACATTTGTTAAAAGAATGGACCAGCAAAAATTTTCTGTAGCTAAAAAAATCAGGGACGAAGTTTTATAACTGTACACTATATTCCATAATAGGGTGTTGTGGAAGGGGGGAGGGGCGAAACGGTCCTACAGAAAAGATGAAAGGTATTTTTTTGCCTTACCACAAAACTAAGTACTTCTTCAGTATTTTTTATCTTCTGTTTTGTTGTCCCTTCGCGTTACAGTGACAGGTAAAAAAAAGGGAGACTGTTTAAAAAAAGCTATCCAATGGAGAAAATAGTTTGGTTGGAAGATATTTCACAGAGCACATAAGTAGTTTCGTTGTACGCTTGTTATTGTCTAAGTTGTTCTCTTGTAAAGATCGATGTTAAGGAAATATACTGTATAATACAGAAGATATTTCCCCAGAGAATCTCTCTTCGTTTATTTTTGTAGTAAGAACCTTGTAAAGATCTTAATATTTTTTGAAAGAAAAATTTTCCTACCAGTTGTGATGCCATGTTGACAAGGAATCTTCAGTCCGTCTTTTGTTCCCATTGTTTACGATCTCTTATTGAATCATATTTTTAACAGTATTATTGACTAATGAAGCGTGCATTTTTTTCTTGATTCACTTCTATATCTTTCCAACTTTATACCTGTCCTGTTGGTTCTTCCTTTTAGCTGACCGGGCGGTATCTTTATAAGCCCGTGTGTATATACCGTACGTCAAAGATGAGGCACAAAAGACTCGCAGATTTTCACTAGTTTTCGGAACATTTACGTCTATTGTTAGTATGTATTGGTCTGAAATGTTAACAAGAAAGGAATACATGTAAGTGGACACTTGTTATTTATTTTGTATCAATTTCTAGTCGGCGAGACGTTCTCAACGCAAAATTAAAAATATCCCACGCGTTTTGATTGATTGAGTCTTTGTTGCTGTTCCTACGTAACCATTGGAAGGAGGAGGAGTTAATGTGTTTATATGTGTCCGTTGAAGTGACTCAGTCACGCAAATGAATATGAATAATAGCGTGGATGTTAATAGCAGAGGAAACATGTGACAGTTTCTTAGCAAATAAGCATTGTTGACCGAGCGGATTGGCTCAATGGAAGCATGTGATCAGGAAGTCCTTGGATCGAAACTTAGTGATACACAATTTGAATGGAATAGACAGGGTTACCAGCTGTATTCAGTTTGAGAAAAACACGCTAAGAGTTCATTATCAGAGGAAATTTGACTGTTTTATAGCTAGAACATGTGTTGAAGGTTGGAACTGATTATAAAACCCTATATTAACAACAGAAAAAAATATTTTTTATAGCTAAATCAATATTTAAAATAGCTGCAACGTGAATAAGTTGGCAACACTACGAAGAAGTTGCAAAATATGTTCACAGAATAATAATGTGCTCATGGGTGGAAAAAATGTAGTGTAATTATTTTTTATGTCAGTGATTAAGCATAGACTCAGTTGAGTGTCCATTTGTGGCTGAGTGGTAACGCTCGCTGCCTTGTAATCAAGGGATCCCTGGTTCGATTATCGGTGGAAATACTAGTGATTCGGAGCCCATGTTAAACTGTAGATCCCGTCCTCAGGACATCAATGGTAAACCACCTTCGGTCCACCTTGCTCAGGGACCTTCTGGTTAGAGCCTTCCTTTGGGCAGAACACCCATCATCGTCAGAATTAATTGAAAATTAATGTACTATTCGTCACGAACCACTGGTAAACTATCTCAGAATTGGCACAACGAATTTTTTTTATTTCAAGTGAATGTGCGTAAATTATTGTCCCTCGATAGGTGTTGTGGATAATCTTGTGGACGAAAAACTGATTGGGCTCAGCTATTGATTAAATGTTCTACAAACCACCATGGAACATCATTACAGTCATTTGTACTACCCTTAACCACTCTGTTTTAGACACTCACAAAGGAAGTTTATTGTTCAAATAAAAGCAGGTATTTTAGAAGCTACAGTACACTTTGAAAACACACTAAACTTCAAACTGACTTGATCTTGCCCAGGATAGAATCCAATGGCGAACGTTTGTTACTGCAGCGATGAACTTGCGAGTTCTGTAAACCATAGAGTTAGGTAGTTAGTTACTACCTACAAAATTAGCCGCCCATTTTCTCTCTTTCAGTGTACGTCAACAAATATACAATATTTTAAGAGAAGAATGAGTAGAAACAGAACCTTGGTCAGAAGATAATTTCTAGTCCATACACACATTTGCTGGCCAGTCGTGTTGACGGATCTAAATATATCAAGAGAAAAAGATAGATTGAGTCACTAAAAGTAAACGAACTTGAGGTAGGATGTGTATAATGTAAATATAGGTAGGGTTTTTAATGTCGTGTGATAATATTGCTTGTGTGTGAGAGAGAGATAGAAAGAGAGGGGTGGGAGAGAAAATCTGTACATACGTGGATGCAGAGAAAAATGGACATCTTAAAAAAAAAAGCGTTCACAGCAGCAGTAGTAGTAGTAGTAGTATCATTATAGGCCTACATCAGCAAACTGAAGAACCAAAGAGGTATGTATGCATGGGAATTCTGAGGGTTGGTGGAGGGAGAAAAGGAGGTTGAGGTAGGAGGCGGTGTAGAGAAAGAGAAGAGGAAACACCACGACCACCTCTCTATGTATATTCATTATTCTCTCTCCTTCTTCATCTCTCTCTTTCGCGGACGACCCCAAAATTTTCAAAACGGGACAAAAGGAAACTGAGGTTTTCGGGGGTTCCCCGCCAGGGTAGGCTGCAGACGAGAGGCAAGCTCTTCTGATCGTTCACGCGGAAAACGATCAAGTATGCAGATGATTAAATTTCCACATAATTGTAGCGTGGATGCTTCAAGCAATACTCCTCTGACGAAGAGAGGGACCCCTTCTATCTCTCTCAGTGCTTGCCTTGTTTCCTACTACTATGCGTATATCTACATATCCTCCCTTGTTGCCGCTTGCCTGTGGATAGTCGCCAAAAACTCTCTGAGCAGAGTTTTAGACGGTGGTGGAGAAAACAAGCTAAGGGGGTGGCTTAGGGTGGTAAAATGGCGGAGTTGGCCTTTTTTTTGTTTTTGCTTACTGAGAGACGCATAAAGGGATGAGGCAGACACAGAAGAAGTTTCAATGTCCGTTCGTAGCTTGGACGTAGCTCTCTGGACTGCAGGAAGACAGACATTGTAACCAGAATGAAATAGCCTTAAAAAAATTGTTCTTGGCAGCTTCATTCTTGCTCATTCATAAAAGAAGATTCTCAAAAAGCATTTTAGGTAGAGCACAGGTGCATTCTTTACATCTGGCCTACAGGCTTGCAAGTACTGTTAGTACTCAGAGGGGGCCAAAGAGCGAGATTTCAGAAAAGAGTAGCCATTGGTTGGAAGGCGCGTGACGTCACTATACGGACCGATGAGTATGTGCTTGTAACGAGAGCACGGAGTCCATAATAACGATGCATATAAAAGAAATTTTGCATCTGATAATTATTTGTTTATGAAAAAAAAATTATTTTTTTTTTAAACTTTCATGTTTCGAATAATGAGTGTAGACTATTAAACTGCATAAAAATAAATGACGTATTCTAAACAGTAAGAGAAATATTTCTCTGTTAACTTTATTTTAAAGAAAATCTCATGAGACTCTTAACAAAATTGATTTTAGAACCTTAAGAGGTCTCCTCGCTCCAACCCTCCCATTTTTTTAACATTTTTCAAAATATAAAAAAAAAAACTAAGAGTATGATCAAAACTGTAAATTCATAGCGCGCTAGAACTTACGAATTACTATGGAATGCAATGGACAGCGATCTCGAGATCGTGTCCATTGACGAGTGATGTTTTCAAAGATTATGACGTCATTATTTAATTTAAGTCCGAGCACTCATCAATCGACAAGATTTCGAGATCGCAGTCCGTTGCATTTCATAGTAATCTGTAAGTTCTAGTTCGCTATGAATTTATATTTTTGATAGTACTCTTAGATTTTGAAATATTTTGAAAAATGTTAAAAGTGGGGGAGGAGCTCTCTTAATATCAACTTTAGAAATATTTCATTGCAATAGAGAGATGGATAGGATAATGGTGATAGCCTTATTTCAGTTAAGAACAAACATATCTGTACTTGCTTTCGGCCAATATTTGTGACCTAGACTATTAAGTTTACAATCAATGTGCATGCTACTTTTTAAATCTCTCTGTCTCTCAGATACACACACACAGACACACACGCACGCAAACACATACGCAAAGGCGTAATTTAAGTATTACGTAAACTTTCATGGGAGTTCCAGTTTTGTTTATATTATCTGACAATAGGGGAGAAAGATCAGAGCAATATGATTACGTAAGATTCACTTAAAATTATAGCGTAGATTTAAAGATTGAAACTTTTTTGAACTTCAAAATAACGATAAGAATTGAATTAAATTTTCTTTCTTATGCCTTTAGGCATCTGAGGCTCAGGCTAATAACGATATGAAATTTGACATGTCTTTCATAAGCACGAGGCTATCTGCTTATTTTTGCTCACAAGGGGGCGCTAAATGATTAAAATGAACTTACGTAATACTTGAGCGCTATCATATTACAAATTAATCTACAAGTATACAGGTCCGCAGCCACGCGGAAGGGGTCCTCCCCTCCGAAAATTTTCTTGGTCCCACTACACCTTAAAATCTAATTTTATGTGTGCAATAGGCCATAAAACAGGGATTCCGGCTTACCCCCTGTGGGAGGTGTCACCCCCAAAACTGAGAGCCCTTGCGGTCAAAAATCGATAGAAAGCGTGTAAAACTCCACTTAGACCCTCCCAATTTTGACTTTACACCCCCCGCCTCTAAACTGAAAGTAATCTTGGTGGAATCCCTGAGGTAAAAATATATCATGACCCATGCCCCCAACAATATTTCAGTAGCTTCCCCTTCACCTGCAGTTTGGTTGGCAACGAGCCTGTTTTTTATGTTGAAACAGCACGGTTATTATGATTACTCATTGTTTAAATAAAACCGAGATCACAAAGAAAACATCACAGTTATTGTATATCCTTTCAAAACTACTTTAAACACACTGAACACGAATGTAACACAATAACTAAAAAACTAAAACTCTACTAAAGTCCTTCCTGACTAATCTTACTGTTGAGTTAGTATGGCAGTTTCTAGTTGATAGAAGTCTTAATACTTGAGAAATGGCTCTGGTGGGCTTTCACTTTGGTCAAAGTGTAACATTTCCTTCTGAAGAACCATAATCTATTCAAATATTTCATCAGAACAACTCATGATTGCTCTGGTCTGGCACACCATTCTTTCTGAAGTTTTTTTTTTTTTTTTTGTCCCACTAGGAAAGACAGTAAAAGTCCGTTTGATCATCTTCTCTCAGCAATTGTACTTTCTCAGAAAAGCTTGGCCTTAGAGCCAATCCAGACCAGATTATCATATCACTGGCAATAAACAACACGCTAAACTGAGAATACTGTCAATAAAATGGATGACATGATTAATCGAGTGTACCTTATTCGACAAAAGTCACAACACTGACACTATTTCGACAAAGGAATTGCCGTTAAACACACGAATTGTGTTGGATATCGAAAATGTCAGCTTTGTTACATGCTGCGGACGAACAGATAAGACTGCCTATCATATATTTTGTAAGTTTTAGGTAAAACTTCTGGCTCATGTACTTCTGACGGAACTTCATCATAAGTGTGATGATGCTAAAAGTGGAATTCACATGGGTAACATTTATATTTTAATAAGAAAAAGAGAAAGGTAGCAATTGGGGGAATTTACTGGTATTGTACATTTAAAATCCCGCTTATAATGTTATTCATAATATATATTTGAAAAAATGCTATTCAGCGAAGGGTAGATAAAACTGATAAAGAAAGAGTTACTTGCAAACATGCTTCGGAGCGAAACTAGGTAGACGTGAGGCCACCGGTACTAAGATCTTCCAGGATTTTCGCCAGGCGAATGTCTAGATGGTGCTTCAATTAAGTACCTGGGCGCTATGTTCCTCGTTCCTTTCCGCAAAAGAGAGTGAGCGCACCGAGCAGAACCATCTCTAAGATTTGAGACAGGCTTGGATCACCCTCAACGATTTCTACCCAGTCGTGTAAAAAAAATATTAAAAAAAAAAGTGTTTTATAGCCAAAATCTTAAACAACTAAAATCTAATACATACAAAAAAAAATTTTTTTTTTTTTGTAAGTAATGTCTGCAAACTGGTTATCATTAGAAGATATCATTTCTTCTTGTCCAATTCCGTGCCGTCTAACCTGCATCCTTCCTCCCCACAACCCCCATTCTTCCTTCCGTTTCTCCACTTGATCATCATCTTCTGCAACTTTTTTTTTTTTCTGTTTCCCATGCGTGAGAGCAAAATGATCGATCATTGGGCGGTTGAAACATGCCGTCTTAGTATTTCACTTGATTTGCATCTATAATAACCAATATTTAGCTACTGTAACATTCAGACTACTCAATTACAATTGCGGTGGTTCTTGAATTTTGAGTTTCAGTAAAAACAAATGAACTTCTGGGCTCTATTCATGAATAGTTATATATATTTTTACTGTCTCAAAATGTCTGTAAGAAACAAGAAAAGGGTGGTTGGTTCTATAGGACGTAAAATACGAAGAAAAAAGTCGTGTTTTAAAAAGGTCTTTGCACTTGTTGACAAAAAGACATGTACCGGAAGGGGGTGTCTCTTTCTTTCATCTTTTTTTTATACTTCCCACGTTGCACTACCGACTGTATAAATATTATCAGAACAAGTTTCTAGCAAATTACTCGCTTCAGTAGTCTGAACATTAATCTTGTAATCAGAGCTGATGTCACAATGGAATTTGCGTTAACGATGTCTTACAAGTTTTGTGGTAAAAGTTGTCGACAGTGTTTTGCCTCTGGGTTCACATTATTAAACCCAACTATTGACATACCAGAGACAGTATAAGGGATCAAACATTGATGCTTCCGATTAAACGTTGCTAACTGTTTTTATTTAGTTCATTGTTAATTTATACAGGATACCAGACTCATATAATGATGTACAAATAACTTAACATCTCTTATAGCCTCTTATTGGTTGTCCCATCTCTGAAATTTAAATTAAAACACGCACCCAAGGCTATGTAAGATGATAGATATATTAGTTTATATAAGTTCAGTTCGTGAAATCTTATAGTGTCCAGGTTGCCATCAATGTAATTCATGTTCTGCCATATTTTGGTTCACTCCGCACACTAATGATTCTTCGCAAGACATGACTCTGTTCACCGCTGAATTCCTTCAAGAATAATTCTCCGTTGTTAATGGATTTTGCTTATCTCGGACTTGTGAATATGATTTGGAATCAGACGCGCCTCTAATCACAAACAGTAGAGGGGAAGGATACGGAAAATTTGGGGGGGGGACCAGGTACGCTCAGAAGTAGGTTTTTATGTGGGGCATTTAAAATTTTAGTGAGGCCAAGACCCCTATCTCATTCCTGGCTGCGAATTTGTCCGGAAGTACCAGAACTGGGATCCTACCACACATGATAATTATGATGATTGTGTGTGTGAAGACTAGTTTATGACTTGAGGAACTATGGGTACCGATTGTGAATTGATATCGCCTTCCATCAGATTGTGATAAAGTCGTAACTGCGGTTTAAACAGGTTCCGAACTATTGAGTTGAATGTGTCCCCACCGGAATTTGAACCCGAGATGCTTGATCACTCTCAGTAAGTGCGTTAATAAATAATCCAATAGCAAAATTTTGTTATCTGAGGAAAAAATAACATTATGGAAACAAATACGTAATAGACAATAAATTTAAGAAAAGGCAAACTGATCCATAAAAGCAAGAAAAAGAAGTTAAGAAAACGCAATGAAAAGCAAGGATAGATAATGTTAAACTGAAAAAATGGAAGAAAAAGGAGGAACTGGGATAATGTACACTTAACCGAAAGTCGAAAATGAAAATTTAGGAACGAGGATAATAATCGATAAACAAATAAAATTAGGGAGAATTACTGGTTAATATGCTAGTACAGTAAAATCTCTCTGTCCGACACATATGGCAGCTGACCTTGTCGGATTATAGAGATCCGTGTCGGACTGGCGAAGTATCGAACTACAGGGACTCTACTGTATTTAATCCATTTGTGTACGAGATGCAAACATTCAAATTAATACGGTAAAATGGCTGTAGCTATGCTTTCCATCATTGATGGTACCGGTGCCCTGAAAGCATTACATCTTATATCTACTTTCAGATATAGGCTATAATAGAATTTGCCTTTTTTCTTTTCGTAAACATATTTTATAGACAGAACGCTGACAAGACATAGTTTGAAGTTGAGCTGAAAGCGTAAATTTGTCAGACGTGTGATAACTTTCAATACCGAGTAGAAGAAGGCAATTGAGTTACTGGCGTTGCAGCAAAATATGGAGTCAATTCTACAACGAACCCCGTATTACTGCATCACTGAAAACGTGATTATTTGTGCCCGTAGAATTGTGATCACCAGTGGTCGGAGGTCAATTGTAATGGAAAAAAGTAAGATTGCAACTACCGGGTATCCGGTCGTTGGCTTCATTAAGACAAGCCAAAAGTGGCACTGCCTTTTTGCTTTTCAACCACAAGAGTATATAGGCTCCCACGATAGCCAGATCCTATCGACAACATTGCCTCAAGAGTGACGGAAGAGAATCCTAAATAATTTTATTTCGTCGTCGCCTTCAGCTGGAAGAGAAGGAAAAACTTTTAAAATATTAAGGAAAAAATATTGTTTCATATTCGAGATGAGTACGCAGTGGTATGAAGGTAAGTTATATACAGAATACGACATGTAACCAGAGACTGATGAGAAAACGTGTGAGGGGGGGAAATTCAAGACATGTTTTCCCCGAAGAAAACGTGAGATAGCCTTAAGGGGTCATACAGAAGGGTCATCTCCCATGCCTGAAGGAGTTCTAAAGAATCATTCAGAGATACCAACACATAAAGAACCGCAAGAATTGTGACAAAACGGATTTCATCGTACTCCCTAATTTTTATTTTGAAATTTGTTATGTAACAGACTTAACAGGTTTTATATTGAAAAATAAATATAGTATTCTAGACCTGAAAAAGGAATTTGTGACGTGCGGTGAAGGATAAGATCCAGTACTGGAATGTGCACAATTGTAACATATTAGCTATTAGTGTATCTGGGCAGATTCTTTGTCAAAGATGCATGCTATGATATTTTTATGTAGTATATAAGGTAATACTGTAGATAGGGAAATGCACTTTAGATTATGTAATGTCATCTAATCACTTGATCTATGCATTTTAAACAACAAAATGGTGTTACAGCATGGAAACGACTAACCTTTCATCGTACAATAGTTCGTGTCATCTGCTCGGCATTGTGTAGTCGGTTTCTACAAATAGACCACACAGAAAGATTCGCATTCTGCTCTTATCGACCATCCTGACTTCTGGTCTCCACTAGCAGATTATAGGGATGGTATCTTAATAACAGACGTTACCGGTTCCTCTTGTGGAAGTTGTGCTCGCTGAGGGCGTCGTAAGACTTGTGACTTGCTTATATTTCAAATCCACCAATGCTTAAGTGTGGCGTTGGTTACCATAGAAACCACGATGCAACCCTTCTGTTTGGACATTCCATGCAATCGCTATGGTAACGCAGCGGAGCTGACGTTCCCAGAAGTGGAAGTCAGATAGTAGGTCTACATGACAGTAGCGATATGGTATATTCTGCTTCATACATTAGTTCATGATATTTGTGTATGCTGCTAAATTAGACACTATTATAATTTAAGAGAGTATTAAGCCATTTAAGTGTTAGTTTGTTTCCCTTTGTGAAGATTGGATGTAATGCGTACTTGTTTGTTCCGTAACGGCACAAAGCGTGTGAAGTGAGAAGCTCTCTAGGAAACCTTCAGCCAAAACGGAAGGTCTTCACCATATTCAAATGAGTTTATATACTAAGACTTCCAATACCATTTTCCCTATCTGAACTGTTTTTTCATGCCAAAGATCTCGGTGGATGAATGATTTCGCTCATCCCCTTGTAATGAATGGGTCTGGGGGTTGGATATATGGTACTGATATATTTAATATAATGGTACGGAATCCTCCTTTAATCTCTAGGTCCCATTCTTAGAATATTATTTCAGTCCTGTGGGAAACAATAACAAATCACTATTGATTCACCTTGCTCAGGACGCTTGAGCAATTGATGAACCTGCCTCCGAGAAGAAAATTAACCACAATCATCATTATCCATTCGCCACTTCCTTGCGGAAAATATTTCATTCTTGTTCTTGATTACGATTTGCAGAGGGCTCGAAATGGACCGGAGCAAACTGGAACGGCGTTCCGGTTCTTGAATGCCTGGAACTGTTCTGTTCCGTCTCGTCAACATTTTAATCATAGACAAAACAGGGTAATAACGTGTTAAAAGGTAAAGCGTTCCGTTTCGTGAAAATTTCCATTTCGAGCCCTCAGCTGTTCTCAATTACTCTAATTGGTAATAAACAATTAATTGGTAATAAAGAACAGAATTAACTTAGTATTTTGAAAATAATTTTATCTGACTTTGTATTTACGATTACTCTAACATTGACAGTTATTTCCGATTTTAATTGTAGTATCTTCAACTTTTGCGGCCCATAAGAAGGCAAAAAGGAAATGGCAAACATTATTTTAAATGCAATGGTCTCAATTCATGGTTAACACAAGAAAACCTGAAAACTGTAATTGAACAGAAAAATATTTAAAAGAACAACAACATTTTAACATTGTATTGTCTTGTTTTCAGATGAAAGGAAGGAAGGTTTTTTTTTTTAAAAAAAAAGCGGAAAATTCAAGAGAATAGCCACAAAAATAGAAGAGGTTTAACCTGACACGAAATGACTTGTCAACGAACAGGAACACAATCTTTTACAACTGTTTTCTTCTTTCTTTCTTTTTCAGATAAATTATTCTTCCGTTCATCTGCAGTTCCCACGTTTCTCTTCCATTTCTTAAACAAAACTTACTTTCCTTCTTTTTTGTCTCCTCCATTTCTTCAGTTTCCTACAACACATGTGCCTCCCCCTTTCTGTTGGTATGTGTTTGCTTTAACAGTACACAAATTAGTATGTTCTCTGAGGGAGTATTACTCCATGTAATGGTTATTGTTGCAACTACTCTGAAAACCGTGACACAGTCGCAATTTTTTGCCTCTGCAAAGGAAAAAAGTACACTCAATTCTATTGTTTCACTATATTTCTCTGTAACGAACCGATGTTGCAAACTCTGATGTTTCCCTAAAGGATTTTAAAAGTATTTAATGTAGATGTTTTCATTAGTCATTGGTTGTGACAGCTTCGTTCGTACCGTACTCGAGTGTTAGGATCCATACGATCTTAGTTTCGATCTCCATATGAAATAATCATTAATTGATGATGCCCAAAGGCAGGTCCCTAGGCAAGGTGAACCGATGGTAGTTTGTTATTGATTTCTTTTGGGTGAAGTTGTCCTAAGAACGGGATGAACAGTTAAATTGGGCTCCGAACCACTTGTGTCTCCACCGGGAATTGAACTCTGTACCCCTTGATTACAAGGCAGCAGGCGTTACCCATTCACCCATAGCTGGACAATCATTAATTATGTCTGTATGTAAGTCCGTGGTGTGTAATTCACCAGTTGCTTTTTAATGATGTGGTCTCAGGCTCGATTCTCGGCCGGGACACATTGAATTCACTTTAAATGGTACATACCGTTCTTACAACGTCATCATCACCGATGAAAGGCAACGGCAAACCACTATCAGCTCATCTGGCCGTTGGGTCATATCCGGGAAAAGCATCAATTATTCTCAAATGTCATAGTCATTGCATACTCTAAACCAATAATTTTCCAAGGAAATATTTGAGAACAACGTTAATTCCTGTTTCGTTTAATATTAAACTGATACAGGTCGTATATAAGATGTTTTTGAAGCCCTATTAAGCCCCCATTTACTTACTTCACTAGTTGATGTAACTATATTGAGGCTTTCTATCCGTAACTTAAATAAAATACGCTGATAAAGCTTATACGCTGCACTCTTATTACTAAACACACAATAGAGCGTAACTGTTTGTGTTCTATTAACACCTTCAAACAAACACTTCTCAATGCGCTGTAGAGTTTGTCTGAAGATGTTGATAGAACGTTGAAACTGTTACGCTTACTGCGTGTTTTTTGTAATAAAGTGTAGTATATGGGCATTGTCAGCGTGTTTTAAGAAACTTATTTTACTAGGTTTTTAGTATATTAATAGTCTCAGGTTGATCTCAGAAATCGAACTGTAGATTTCTCTGGCACTCAGTTGAAAGTTCTCTGAAAATTACAGATTGGTACATGAAAAGGTAACTGAGACCGAAGAATGTTTATTTCCTTTTTCTATCCACCACCCTATAAAAATGATTGGAATACCCTACTGCAAATACGAACTCAATATCGAAATAACTGTATCTGTATGGCTTCATTTCTTAAAAGAAGAAAAAAGATTACACTACATTTACGGGAAGGGACTAAAACTCACTCTCAGAAGAAAATTGATTATTCGCTAGTGGAGCCTTGCTTCAATTTTTTTAAACGCATATTTTAATGTCTTCAAAGAAATTCCTATTTGGTATTTTCCATGTTGAAATTATCCTGAAGGACTATACTGTCCAGGCCAACAGAACGACTGTGCGGGTTAGCGAACATGCTAGGAAAACGATACTTGAAGTCGTTGAAGCAATATTTTGCAGGTAATGAGAAAATTGCTGTGTACGGCTCCTCTGGTTTTTACGTGATGCCTTCTCAGTTTAACTTTTATTTTATTTCATATGTAATGAACGAGTTTGATGAATTATCTTAATTTTTGTTAACTATGAAGATCAAATCCATCCGTCAGGGAAAGGAGCACGCTTTTTTCAGTCTCGATTGTTTTGTGAGCAACATTTTATTCTGAACTCAGTAGTTTCCACGCCGTTATGAAGGTTGGTCCTTCTGCTACAAAGCAAAAATATCACATCTTAGTAACAGGTAATCAAACAGAAGATATGGCGTTTAAACACCACAAGTTGTGAGCATTATTTTACTCCACCTAGTGGAAAATGATATATACAGGTCCCCGGTTGTCCAAATGGGTTAGAATGCTTGCTTTCTGTGTACTTAGTCACGGGTTCAAATTCGGTACCGGCACATTGAACGGAGTGGCCCGAAGCCTACTTTAAGAAAAACTGTAGCTCAAGTCCTTAAAAATTCACAAGCTCATTTGGGACGTTAATCAAAATTCAAACTTTAAAAAGATATAGGCCTAAGCTACGCTTGTTGCTCTGACCATATTTTCATGCTTTTCTTGGCGGTAATTACAACTTTCAAATTTATGTCCTCCCTTCCATATGTATCCGAATTGAATTAAATCTATGGTCCTTAGGCATCTTTGGCTCAGCTAGGGATAGGGTAGGACTAGGAGAGAGGGGGGGGGGAAGTCAGTCAGAATATTGCGGCATTAATCTGTCGTGTCTGAGAAAAGAAAACTTGAGAAACCTCGGTCAGCCTGTGATATTGCGCTGTACCTGACGATCAGTTTGCGTAAGGCTGTTGATTTCCATAGTTAACGTATAATTATGTGATCTCAGGTATTCTGCAATTATTTCACATTGATAACCCACAAAAGGGTTTTAGAACGTCATAAATTCTGCAAAGTAATTTGTAGTATTTCCTATTTACGAATACCTTTGTAAGTCTAGATTGTAAGAAAATTATCATTCAGATGGCAACTTCGACAGGTAGGAACTACTTATGTTCTTCATTAGCTACACCGGCTGATCTATCAGCTTCCTGTTGATGGTGGACGCTGTGAGATAAGAATTGTTACGTTCCATGATTGCCGACTTCCTTGGACCCTGTGGCACGGATACGCGGCTATAAAATTAAATGTGACCATTTGGAGACATTGCACCATGAAATTTTCTCCCATAATGAACGTAATTCTTTGCTTTCTTAGTTACTGATGAATTTTTTGTAAACATTTAAAGTGTAAGTTCTTCAGAAATTAAAACTATTCAAAGAGAAAAGATTTTTCTGAAGTCCCAAAGTGTAACAGAATGGCAAATTTTTCGTATGTATGTATATATCTATAGACGAGCTATGTTCTTTCTTAAGGTTAGTGTAAAGCACAGACCTCTAACGATAGATGACAGTACTATCTCAGTATGTCTCTAATGTAGTTTTTCGTTGCATTAAATTGCAATGCTGCTCATACAAATTCCAGTCTAAAGAGTTTAAATTTTGAAAGAAGAAAGTTCATAATTTCAAAAATTTTATTCGCGTAGATTTTTTTATTTTCTTTCTTTTCATTGTTAAAACCGTTATTTCCTGAAGTGGTCCTTGGTTCAAACTTCAAAATCCGGTTCTATATCATCCTTCTGGAGCGTGTTTTTTTTTAAAATAATTTATGTTCTAAGCCAGTACATATGGGTAATTACGTATTTTTTAAAAAAAATCCTGAGTTAGGTTTCTCCCCATTTCGTTTATGTTGGTATTCTTTTGTTATTCTTCTTTTCGCGCTTCTGCTTTATTTCAAGTCTTCTGTACTTCTTTAACGTGGGTCTCTATGCTTCCGGTTCGTCCATATTTTCGATCAAACCCCTCTATTTTGTGGGACTGTCGTAACAACAATAAATCTTGAAGAGACATAAATAACGACAGAAATGTCAAGGCAAGGAAAAAAAAGAGAAAAAATTGACAAGAATGCGCTGTGGTAACTAGCTGACTGTTCCATTTGTAGCTCTTTCATTTTCTGTTACCGACAAAGCGATTTCCCAACCAGCGTCTGGTTGTGTGTATGTGTACGCAATTAGCCGCTGGTGGGTTTTAAAGGTATCGTATATAGGTGGGTAAGTGATGCGTGACATTGGCTTGGCCAACTTGTCCCGACAAATCATAAAATCATGTTTTAGAGCGGTTGTTTTTAAACCCTTTTTAATCAGGGGAGGAAGAAAAATGATAGATTTGATTTTTTTTAAAAAAATGAATTAAAGTTGTTCCATGGGATAACTTGACCTACGTATACGTGAATTGTGTACTTTATGTATTTGTGTATGTGATGGGAGACGCTATGTTCTTGATTCACCTCATTACCTACGCTGCGCCTGTAGTAGTAGTAGCAGCAGCAGTATTAGTAGTAGCAGTAGTAGCAGTAGTGGCAGTAGTAGTAGTAGTAGTAGTGGCAGTAGTAGTAGTAGTAGTAGTAGTAGTAGTAGTAGTAGTAGCATCAGTAGTAGCAGTAGTAGTAGTAGTAGTAGTAGCAGCAGTAGTAGTAGTAGTAGTAGCAGCAACAGCAGCGCACTTTACCGACAAAGTTCGAGTCACAACCTGCCGAAAGCGTGGTAAAATGAACTTTAGAGTTTCATTTTTCCAGTACTACTAACTGCATGCTATCGTACAAGCTTCAAGTCTGCTCTATTCAAAATTGCATATCTCATTTACCCAATGCGTGCACAGGGGATTCCCTAAAGGAAGTAGGGGATTCCCAGAAATTCTCTAAACTCAAGGTGGATTGAAATTAGCATGAGTTGTTAATAAGTGTATCTCTGTCATCTGTCTTGATGATTTGGTGTTAATTATGCAAGAAAATTGTCAAGGACGAGTCACGTCACATAGCTATACTCGCGTTTAATCGCACAGCGAAAACTAGTCGATTTTTTTTACTTTTTTTCGCCCAATCACTTACATTTTCAACATATACACGTAATGAATTCTTTTCATTGCAAATCTCGGAAGATTCGAACGGAATAAAACCGAGGGATTCCATCGTTGTTAGCAGACCGTTGGGAAGACCTTGCCCTCGCTGAGGTTTTTTTTTTTTTCGAGAGTTAGGTGTTCGTGATGAAAACTGGCTAGATCCTGCCAAGGATAGAAGTCAATGGCGTACGTTTATGTTGCGGCGATGAACTTGTGATTTCCATAAGCTATAGAGTTAATTGTATTGTCAAATCAATACCGCAATTTTTTTTTTATTGAAATATCTTGCTTTTCATTACTTCAAAATTTTTGGGTTAACCGTGTTTGAATTCTAGTCAGTGGTGACGCTTACCGAGTCGAAATGAGGAGCCAAGTTCAAGGTAGATGTGCATAACTAACTAATTGCACGCAATTTATGTTTATTGTTTTAGTTTGGCAATGAAGATTTCCAAAAAGATTTATTAATCTCACGACAAAGTTTATTATATTTTTAACAGAAAATGCGGATTAAATATTGAGCAATTTCCCTTGGAATCATTAGCTTCAGAATTTCCTTGATATCATCATCATATTCAGCTGTTTTCAACCACTGCTGGATGAAGGCCTCCCCTTTCTCTGTCTACTTATCTCGATTAGCTACTATCCTTATCAGTAAAGTTTCTGATAAGCACTTGATTTCATATATCAATCTTGCATTTTGACGTCTTCTAGGTCGTTTCTTTTTTTCTGAGAATCCAATGTAATACATTGGTCGTCCATCTTCCATCTGCTCGTCTAGCTATGTGACCCGCCCAACTTCACTTCATCTTTTTTACAGTCTTGGTTACATCTACCTTTGTTTGTGAGCGAATCAATTCATTTGTTTTCATCTCTCTCTTCTAGTTATTCCTAGCATCCATCTATTCATTGCTCTTTGTGTAACTCTCAAAAATAGGTAAAGTTGAAATAAAAATCGGTGCTTAAACTCTGTACTTAGAATGCACTGTAGCAGAAAGTGCCGAGTGGATTTGGTTCCAGGTTTGCTGAGCCATCTATTCTGATTAAGGCTGACCATGGTGTCCCGTCAGCGGTCAGTCACGTGGAGCGAATACGAGAATGGTAGCTTAAATTAGTAACCAGGGCTGCTACCTTCAGTTTCCTTGCCTTACAGATAGATTAAACAGTTACTTGCAAAGACTGCCGTTACTTCAGATGCCGTAAAGTCCATAAATGCACATGTATTCTTAAGGGTGGGAAACTGAACGAAATGGGAATCGAATCTTATTCTTCCGACTTATCGACCGTTATCACGCACTGAATTAATCTCGCACGTGAGCAGTTACTCGAAAAATAAAAAAGAATAACATGTATCATACATAAACATAATAAACAGCTTCTAAACACAAATTATGACTCTTATCTGAGAAAAATCAACATTCTAGCATGAAAGGTTGGCGTTCAAAAGCAGCCAAGAAGCCATAATTCATCTTACGGCCACCTGTTTCACCCGTTCGTATTCATTGAAATAAAAAGGAAGGAATGGAGAAAAGGATGAAAAAAGAAACTAAATTACGAAACAAGTCCAGAAAGGAAGGTAAAAACAAAACCAAGACGTATTACAAGTTTCTTACTAATAAGGACAGTGTCACCACTAAGAGTTTTCATCATCGTGTGTGTCCTGTATCTTGTGGGCTGCTCGATTCCGACCGATGCAACACCCATTCCACCAAAATGCAAAGAATGAAAAGGAAATAAAAGTATAACCTCAAGGAGGAAACTGGTTTTACATCCAGCACAACAACAAAAAAGCGAAAGAGTGACTTATAAAAGGAAGAAAAAAGTATGAATAGTCCGACAAATGACAAATAATCTTTTGTGAATGGCCTAGATAAGAAGTAGCTGTCTTCAATTGTAACGGTGAAAGTTCTTTTGATGTTGAAAAATTCCTCATATAGTACATTCTCATACCAGTCTACATAGGAGATTTGAATTAGAAGAAAAATTAGTTTTAAATCATCTTGTTTCTATAAGTCATGACTGTATTAGGTGCTAGGTCCGGTGAACACATACATGCCTTGCATAATGTAATCCAAAATGACTTTTTGATTGTATTAGAAACACATTTGCTAGAAAATTAACACACATTTTGTTTTCAATTACTGTTGTGTTTCTTTTTTCTCACTAGAGACGTACTTCAATACCTTGGAAGATTTCAAAATACACTTTATCTTTGCAAATCCCGATGACAGTAAGCGACTCATAATGGCTAAATATAAGAACAATAATATTAGTAGAAACAACCTTGAACATATCCCATTTAGAAGAATAAAAGCTTTTTCTTAATTTTCTGATCATATGTGTGTCAAAATTCTTTTGATCAGGTAGCTAAAGGCGAATTTGCGCAAAGCTATATAAGGTTAAGTTGACGCTTTGGGGCAGAATTTCTCAACATTCTTCTTTTGTTTCCTGTGCGACTAAAAATTATGACCAGTTGCACCGAGGACAGAAGATGTAGGAATTATGTAAGTTAATTGTACTTTCTTCCTGCCATTGAATTTCGTAATTCACTAATTTTTGTGCAGGTTTTACTATTAAACTAGGGTAGAACTTGCATGACCTTGTGATCTTTCTATATGTTTTGTACTTTTTATAAATATCGCAAATGCAAAGCAAGAAATAACAACATTGAAATTATGACGTCACACGTGTTTCTGTTAGATTTATCTTCTGAAATAGTACATCCAAAACTTTCGTTAATGTTTTATTTTACAGATTTCTAATGGGTTCTAGATCCTTACGAGGATTGCGAGCACCGTCACTCTGTAATGGAAATATTAGCCTTATCGATACATGACGATGATTGGGGGTTTCTACCCGAAGGCAGATTCAGAATCCAAAGAATGCTAGTCAAGGTAAACCGATTTGTGGTTTACCATTGCCTTCCATCTGGTGGAAACGAGCTGCAAGGAGACGTTTTGCTTAAAATGAACTCCGAACACTACGTTCAATGTGTTCTCGCCGTAAATCGAACACGGTATTCTCTGATCATCAGGTAATGAACGAAATAACTAAACTTTCTAGGTACAAGTTGTTAGGAAAGTACAACTGATAAAACTTTAAGTGCAATCAGCGAAGAAAATTAAATATTACAACAGCTTTATTAGTTGCTAGATCCGTTGAAGTAAACATATATAGTTGGCTTTAATAATACATTTATAATATTTTGATCCTGTATCTTTTATTCGAATTACATGTTCAAGGTAAATTAATACATGCGTAGCTTTTCATAAACTTCTAACATGTGAATTATATTTATTCATATTTTCTCCTTCTCGATACGTAATAACTTCGCCCTAGTAAGCTGGTACATTTCTAAAATGCACTAAACACTTATGCCTCATCCAGAACTTGAACTCAGAACCTTAGAGACGCTAGACAAGATCAGCGTGAGGACCGAGGTTGACTATAGAAATTAATAACCAAAACCACTGGCGTTACAGACCGAAAGGTCTTAAGCCTGCTCCAACGCCATCTGTCTGCGGTTAATGGAACTGCGTCCACCTGAGTAATGGCCGTAGGGTCAGCATTGCGCGTCACCTTGACCACGAACAGGCGTATTAGGGGCTTTCTAGACCAAGTGGTCGTCACGTCTTTATTCACGACCTGTGACGTGACTCTCCAGTTTGCCTCACGACGCTGGATGGACGCCGAAAAGTGGAGTGTGGGTTGTTCTACCCGGGAATTGAACCCGGCCCCACGCGGACATGAGTCCAACGCTCCAACCACTTGACTGTGGAACCCCATACTATAGAAGTTAGTGTTTTCATTTTCTTTTGGAGGTGAAAGAAAATTCAGTGGATCCAACAACATAGTGAAAGACATGCGAAAATCGGACAAGCAATCCTGAGGCGACAAGTGAACGGCAAGACTGGTTAGTTGCCAATAAAATTAATGAATAATGTCGAGACTAATAAGCGCCCTTTGAAACTAGGCCTTCTGTTTCGTCGTAATTCATTCATTTGTCGCTCAGGGTGAGTTCAGACAGAGTTACTACAAAGTAATTGTAGACACCTTATTTATTTGCTTCTTTTTCGCCTTGTTATATCGTTCAAACTAGAAGTATGTATCACCCAACTGAATCAAGTGACGATATAATTCTCTATTATGATCATAATTAAAAAGACCTTTGCAGTTATTCTAGCTTCCAGGAAATTGTCAATTTTTGCCTTCCTTTTTCCAGTCATTATGACATAAAAGAAAAACTGGAATATCTTTTCCTTTCTCTCTCTCTCTCCCTCTCTCTTTCTTTCTTTCTTTTCATGAGCATTTTTGTAATGGACCGAATGAAGTATTGTTTCTCTGTGGGAGTTGATTGCGCAAGAACCTGTCTGTCTGCTCACTCTGACTGAACCAACGACGTCCCCGAAACCTATTGGCAATCTACGTTCAAACGGCTTATAGTACACGTATATAGCGGGAAGAAGACTTGATTTGGCAGCCGCCAAGTCCTTGACACAAGCATATACATTGTAGGTGTACTTTCCAACAGTAGTACCAATTATGTAACTAGAAAAAAATCCTAGTTTTAGATCCTTCTTTTTCTATAAATACGGGATATGTTGCTGAAACTGGTACATAGAAAATGTACCTACCCATGAGTAGAATAGTAAATTGACCTAGACAATAAATTCAGTATCGAAATTCAATTCCTGTAGGGAGACCGCGGTTGCTTAGTGGTAGAGCGCTCACCTGTGATGTGTAGAGTTCCCGGTTCGTGCAATATGGACTCTGTGGTGGACAAACATTGTGTTTTTGTATTGTTTCTGGGTGTTTTTCCCGTTTCCTCCAACTTTCTTCATTCTACCAAATCTCTCATCATCATCCATTCTGCCTGAGACAAAGTTGCCTAAAGGGCATACAATTAAATTCAAATTCAAGTGTGACGACATCTGTTTATTACCATAGTAGCCCAACGTGCGGTCGCCATAGTAACGAACGGGAGTGACATGAGGATTTAGCTAGACCACAGACAGTTTTATTTTCAGCATTTTTAAATCAGGGAGTTCAAGACTAAAATTATAGTGGTGTATAATATATCTACGTTAATTTAGTCTTTCTATTGCTTTTTCTGTAAAGAAATTTTACTGTAGGCCTGTAAGATTGAAACTGGGAATGTTTAAAGGATGTGAATGAAGTTTTGAACGATGTAAAGACCTGTAGCCGTATGATGCTGTGAAGATGATCAGTGATTTGTTCGGGAAAAGTGAAACGGTGATGACTTGCAATTGTCTCACGTCGGATTGATATTACATTCTGAGGGTTATGACCTACAGTTTGAAGCGAATTTTGAACCACGTTCAGTGTGTCCCGAGCCTAACTTAGGACTCGAGTGAAGGCAAGGAGTGCGAGCACTCACGTAGTGAGGATACAAGATGCTGAAAGTCCCGTACAAATAGCTTTCTTTAATCATTTGGGCAAGTAATGAAACTGGGACATGAATATGCAGGCAGATACATTATATAATGCATTAAAGATTGAGTGCATTGAGCGGATTTCAGACTGCTTTGGCCGTATTCAAAAATCAATTTACGTAGAGCGATCTAACATGAATCCAAAACAATAGTTTAAACTTAACGTTTATATTTGGTACAGAACTAAAAATACGTGGCTTGCAACACTGTCTATTTTGTGCTAGAGAGGACAGTGACGCAATGAAGATACAGGAATGTGATGTCAGAATGATTGATTAGTCTAATTGGTTGTCTGTCGTCACCAGACGTTCTCCTTATTCTCCTCACCCCGTATCCTCGTCCTATACCTTTAGTTAAAACCCCCTCACCAGTTACCCGAATTGTCGTGGAAATTTATCATGGTACAATTTTCCTCTCCCGTTGAAACTCCCCCTTGTAGAAACTCATCTGAACCTCCGTAAATTCAAAAAAGCTCATCTTGTTGCAGTGCCGATTGGTTTCCTGTGGTAAAATGCCATCTGTAATGTGCTTTTTTTAAAAAAAAAAAAGTTTCTTTTTTTCAATTTGGCGTTGACAGACATCACGATAGGATGCAAGAAAGATGGTTATATTCGTGCAAGCGACACAGATACTAGAAAGGGCGAGATACAGGGACTGAAGTGTAGTTTTAAAATAGGAATAAAATACGTCGTATCTTTGCGTAAGATGTCTTAGTGATATTGCTATGACTATGTTCATTTATTAGATGACTATTATGAAATGTTTATTGTATTGTATCCTCGTTTTTTATTTATTTATTTATTTTTAATAGAGGGAACCGAGCAAAGGTCCCTTCAGTTTTCGTGGACTAGCAGCAGAAGTCGATGACCTAGAATCAGCACTAAATGAAAACTCAACTTCCACCACTGACATTCCACATAGCATAGGATAGTCGCGGAATATTCCATTTAGATTTCCCAATATGCGTAGAATATCATAGAGTATTTTGGATCGAATAAGGATATTCCTAGCGTTTCGTCTTGAGAATATCACAAGGATATTCTAGGTTGGAATTTCCGGAATATTTATGGTATATACATATTCTGAAAATACCATGACTTCACTACAAATTGCTCCATTTCCAGTATCACTGCTAGTTGAAATGTTAAAATACGATTCCAGTAAAGTTACTACCAGTAGTACATTCTCCTAAGAGTAAGAGTTTCTTTAAGACTATTAAGAACTTTTAATCTGACTTTTCCACCTCGCATTCAAGTCAAAAACAAACACACGACTTCTGTTTGGAGTTGCAACAGTGAAGAGCCCTTTTCTTACCCATCCTTTTAGCTGAAAAATGGAAATAAAAACACAACTTTATGTGTAAGCAAAGTTTCTTTTTATGTGAGCGTCTGTCTATATATATATGATTTTTTTTTACTTCTTCTCCCCTTTTCATATGTAGTTGGTGTTGTCGACTATAACACAACCTGCACGCGGGTCTCCGAGGTGCTAACCAATCTTCCAGACTCGCTCTTCTACCTTTGTTTGCATTCTGAACATCTCATTGCCTCTGTCTTTGCATGCACCGACAAAGTACGTGACAGAGCGTTAGCCAGATAACAGGCTACTAAGTGAGCTCAATGAAAGAACAAGATGGTAACATGGTCCTTTTTTTTACCTTCATCTCTTCTCCTTCCCTTGTCTCTTTTCAGAATGCAGGTGCCATCTACTACTAAACCCCTCCCCTTTGTTACTTTTTTTTTTTCAAAATATGACACCGACAAGGGACTAGCAGGTAGGTGTGAAGATCCTATGGAGTGATTAGCCAGGACGCTAAAAGAGGTCTCCACGTTGTGGTCACGGTGCGGAAACCTTCAGAGTCAGACGATAAAGCCATCCACTTCTCTCTCTCTCTCTCTCACTCTCAGTCACCTTTTCGGCCAGGTCTTTCTAGCTTTCCATTGTACTTTTCCGTGTCATCCTTGTTACATGAGGAAGCACGCCCTGTTACACAATGCCCACACTTATTCTGGAATTTGTTGTTGGAATTGCTTTCTCATGCTTACGTCTTGCCCTTTTTTCCACTGTTTTTAAAACCATTAACCATACCACGAAAGTGTCATTACTTCCCCAATGTTCTTCCTCCCCTCTTCTAACTTAATTATGAAATTGTTTAAAGTTAAGATAGGGTATGGTACTTCTTTGAACATTACATCTTGTTTGGACACTTGAATTTTTTTAATAATATCCACCATGGATGCTTTCTATAAGTTGCTAATAGACTCATAATGTGAACGTAGAGATAAGACAGACACTGACTCATTGCTTGTTGAAATTTGTGTTTGAATCCCAGAAACGCTCTTTACCACCATGTAGTTGTAGTTTAGGAATGAACACTCAGCTTCACAGACAATGGCCAGTGCTAGATGGAAAAAGTCTACGGACAGGAGCTAAAGTGGATTCCGAACCATTGTGTTTGATGTGTGCCCACCGAAATCATCCCCGGATTATTGGGCGACAAGCGAAATCTTTGTGGACACTTTTTCAGAATAACTAAACTCCAATTTTGAGTTATACCGGTATTATCGAGTATTTTTATAGTTGTAGTAAACGCATATTTATGACGTGTCTTTGAACCATAAGGTATGCAATCTATTTCCATTCATAATTCATCCTAATTAAGCACATAACATTTACGGGGTGGACCACACTCTTGAAAATATTTATTTATTTACTTATTAGCACAAGGTTTTAGATACAGCAGTTCTGCTTTTTTAC
>JAGDQP010022916.1:0-29834 GCA_022664845.1 Lepisma saccharinum | reverse complement strand
GGTTGTTCGATAAGATTTGTTGAGTTTTTGGCCAGAAATTCGTTCACAATGATAGCCTTGTAAGATGGTGCGTTATCGTGGTGCAAAATCCATGAGTTTTCTTTCCACAAATCTGGTCTTTCTCGATGAATTTGCTCTCTCAAACGCCGCATAACGCTCAGATAATATTCTTTATTTACTGTCTCACCTTCTGGCAAGAATTCCGAGTGCACAACACCGCGATAATCGAAAAAAAAAAATGTCAACATCACCTTCACTTTTGATCGACCTTGACGTGTTTTTTTTCAGTTTCGGCTCAGTTGGAAGGCGCCATTCCGAAGCTGGTTGATTGGTTTGCATGTCAAACTCGTAAACCCATGTCTCATCACCAGTTTCAATGCGTTTTATGAATGTGGGGTCGGAATTGACTCGTTCTAGCATGTCTTCGGTGATCGTTACACGACTGAGTTTTTGCAGAAAATTCAGGTCTTTCGGCACTAGTCGAGCGGCAACGCGTTTCATGCCCAAACAATCGTTTAAAGTGGTACGAATTGATTCGTGAGACACAGAAATTTCAGCGGCTATCTCTCTCAGACTTAAACGATGATTTTCAGTCACAATTTCCTTTACTTTAGCGATGTTAAGTTCAGTTGAAGACGTTGATGGTCGACCTGAGCGAGGCAAATCTTCCACTACATATCGACCGGCTTTGAATGTACTATACCACTCATACGCACGTGTTTTTGAGAAAGTCGGTTCCCGTAAGCCTTATGTAACATTTTCAGCGCTTCGTCACACGAAATTCCATTTGCAATGCAAAATTTAAGACAGAATCTTTGTTCGATATTTTTATCCATTGTAAACAACGCACGCACACACTTGAGATGAACTGACAAATGGAGCACTGTAAACAAACTAAATGACAGATGGCGCTCAAACTCCGCACGAGCATAGAGGGAAGTTGTGCTAACGTAGCGACATAAAGAATTTCAACACTCCTTTTAAGTGGGCTTTGTAAATGTACAATTCCCGGTACTTTCTTGACAGAATGTAAATGTACCAAATTACCATACTGTATGTTTACATTATTGAAGTTTTGTACTTTAAAACCATCCTCGTAATATTAGAAAAATATTTAAAAGCCCAATTTCTGTCTCAACTAATCCCAGCTAACGGGGTGACATGAGACAATGCGTTTAAATTTACGAAAAATGTGTTTCTGAATAATAATAATAAATCACAGCCATATTAAATCCACTAGTGGATGAGGCCTCTCCCCGAAGGGAGGAGTTAGTGTTAATACCATATATCGAATCATAAATGAGTATTTGCACAAATCCATACAAAATACCCTTCGAAAACGAAATATAAAGTGTCTAAAAGTGAGCAAACATTCAAAATCTCTCAAGTCACCCCGTTTGACGGTAGTAAATAACCTGTCAGCATACTGTATCATAAATCAGTGAACTGATACGTTTATCTCTGAGAGAATATACTGTACATACATTATATACAATGTGTGCACACAGATTTTTTCTCTCGTTTGTGTAGTGTTTCTATATTCCTCTGAGCGACATTGAAATTACATTATATGAAAGAAACATTGTTCGTAGTAATGATATTTCTGATATTATTATTTAAATAAAGGATTAAGTTCCGTAGATGGTTCAACTAAAAGGTAAAATTTGCAGAGGAAATCATATGGTTAATGGAGTTCGTGAGTATTGGAAAATTAAATGGGTGACATAGAAGAGAAAACTACTTACATTGGGGAAAAGTACTTCCTAAGGTACGGGATTGAGAAGTGTCCGTTAAGATGGTGGCAAGATGCAATTGATTTGACTTCACCTGACTTTAACTAACCCGTCTTCGCTGTTTTGACATTACTTTGCATCTGTACATGAATCTTATATAAGCTTCATCGAGATGTGAAAGCAGCGAAAGTCTCTTAAAGACGTGCGCGAGTATACATAATGGCCGCTCGCATTGCATGGATGCATTTAGATTGTGAAATTCGGAGGAAATAATATCAACGAAGTCTATGAAACGAATCTGCAACATAAGTATGGAGGTAACCACAGAGTTAGAGCTCATTTTCAAGCCCGCGTGCGTTGCTTGCGATTTGCATGAGTGGCAATTGAAACACGCTTTACACCACGTAATAAAACTAGACCACGAAACATCACGTGTTTCAATTGGCTACTCACCCTAACCGCAAGCAACGCAAGCGAGCTGGAATATGAGCCCTAATTGTACAGTAGGGAATTAGTGTAACGAAAGTTCATCCTTTTGCGGATCTAGTTCCCAAGAAGATATATAATTAAAAAAAAAAAAATGCGAATAATACGTTATGGCCAGCAGCTCCTGCCAGACATTGAACCACTTATTCCTTTGCAAATAATTATCACATAAACTTAATTATCACATAATTATCACACCTAGCGACAACCAGCAATCCGAAAAGTGCTGCGAAAAGCTATCTTCTTATCATTTCGTTAATTACGCACTCAAATTGATCAACGCATAATAAACATGCAAAGGAATATTTATGACGACACTTCATATTACCAATAACACGTATTTTGTTGTTTGCTACAAAAAAAAAAAAAAAAAGGAAAGCATCTCGAGCGGGCGAAGAGGAGTTAGTTAAAAGTCAGGATTGATGTTTTCTTTATACACGATGTACTTTCCGTTTAACACACTCTAAATGTGCTTGCACCAACGCGCAAAGAGCTAAATAGTGTTTAGTGCCTCTCACTCTTGCTCACAATTGCATGATTCACATTTTTTGTTATATACTCAGGTGTGAAATATTACAATTATCCTGTAAATTTGACATTTTGTATGCTAAAGTAAAGCGAACACCAAAACACTAAAATATAAAATTCCTGTCTAGGGAAGGCCCAATAAAACTTGTATTTTACTTTCCTCCCACTGTTATTTTCTAGTGCCCATAATTATTCCTAACACCAAGAGACGCCAAATAGCCGGTGTTTGTATCTGTTGATAAGAATAAAGTATTGATTAGGTCAGTCAGGTATTGTGCCATATCTACGCTTCATATGCCACACACATGGCATAGAGACACTTAACAAAACCCAACAAATCCAAAGTTTCTACGAAAAGCCATGTGTCATTTTTATTTCTTTAAAAGCACACTCGAATTGATTAACAGTAGAGTTATGAATAACACATAGTTTACTACAAAAATCATGGACTCAGTGTCGAGCAAGCAACAGCGACAGACAGGTGAGTTGAAGTCAGATGTTTTTAAATATTATAAACGACGCACATCACGTTTAAAACTTACTTCATTTGCGCGACAGCTACACGTAAACAAACTAATAGTTCTCCATACTTTCATCTTTCTCAGTCTCATGTTACACTTCCCTAAGTGAAACTTGTGTTTTTATTTGCGATTGATGCACTTCAGTACATGTTGCAAATCTGTACTTCTGTAACTTTTAATTTTGTGACTCATTTCAACTAGGTTTTACTTGTTGGTCAACTCGAGTGCGTATTAAAACAGGGATTCTGCCACACCTCCCAATTGGGATGTCATCCCTCCAAACAATTGAACGCAATCTCACTGTTGAAAGTTTTACCGTTAAAAATCGATAGAAACCTTGTAAATTCTACTTACACCCCCTAACTTTGGCTTACCCCCACCTCACCACAAACTGAAAATCCTGGCAGAATCCCTTTATTTACCGCACCTTAACTTCGTTCAGCCCAAGTACAAGCTATTGCATAGTTCTACATAATCTTTCGTTATTCATATTGAAATAACATCCTTTCCATTAGTTGCAAGCCCTCGCTGCAATTAGTAATGCTGTTACCCCCATAAAATTAAATTTTATCTAATTCATTTGGTAAATTACATAATTCAAGAACTGAAATTGTTTCAGCCAAAGTTTCCCATCTTCTCTTGTACGTATTTTAAATTATAGCTCTTTCTTATTTGCTGGTGGGGGGACCGGAAAGTATTGTCGTTTTTTCACCGTAAATGCAAACAGATAAATTGTGAACAAGTTTTGATTTTTAATCAATGATATAATCACCCTCGTTAACAATTTTTTTTTTTTGCCATTTAGTGTGCAAATTTTCAATGCCGGGACGATAAAACTCAATTGTTTTTTGATCAAAATATCTGGAGGGGGTATTTTGGACATCATAAACAATTTCAAAGTTTTTGCCATTGAGAAAATGTTGTAGCGATCCAAATAAATGAAAATCCGAGGGCGCAAGATCGTGCGAGTATGGTGGATGAGGCAATACCTCGCACCCCAAGTTATTAACTTTTTCCAGGGTTCGTTTTGCGCAGTGCGGTCTTGAATTTTCGGGTTGCAGAATAACGCCTTTTCTGTTGACAATCGCTGGTCACTTTTCAAGTAAAGATTGCTGTACCCGATCCAATTGTTCACAGTAAAGGTCTGCATTCACAATTTGGCCAGGTTGCAGCATTTCAAATTGAACGACCCCGTGAATACTCCACCAAACACACAAAATTACATTTTGGGGTGTAAATCTGGCTTAGCTGTACTGCGTCGCGATTCATTCGGAGCGAGCCACTGCCTTTTGCGTTTTGGAGTATCATACAGAACCCATTTTTCATCTTCGGTGATCAAGCGATCAAGAAACGGTTCTGTATTGTGCCGCTAAAGCAATAAGGTGCATGTGTTGGACCGGTTAGCTTTGTTTTCTACGGACAAACTATGCGAGACCCAAACACCTGCTCTCCTTACCTTCCCACTCTGCTACAAATGTTCTTGGATGGTCGACCAAGGTTGGTTAAGAGTGTGTGACATTTCCTCGATTGTCTGATACGGATTTGCTTCCACTTCCGCCCTTAACATGTCATTGTCGAAAGTTGTCGGTCTTCCTGATCGAGACGAGATCATCAAGATTACCGGATTTGAACCTCGCAAACCACCGTTGACATTTATGAACGTCTAATGCACTTGGATACACAGCGCAAATGTTCTTGGTAGCAACTGTTGCGTTACTACCCTTGTCAAACTCAAAAAGCATACAAAGCCGGATATGGACCACTTCTGGTATTTGGCTGACCATTTAACCATCAACTGCAAAAAGAAAATAAGATTGCATTATTTACGAGTAAACAAGTAACTCTAACCGACAAATGTATTTGGCACGACTTTGAAGTACACAATGAGCTGCTAAATGACCAACGAATATCGACATGCGAAAAAACGAAAACCGGTACCCCCAATATATATAAATTTGAAGTGCTGTGGAATTTTCTCCATCCTACTCTATTTTCTATTTGTATCTGTCCACAAATATTTATTTCCTGTTTCACTTATACATCTTTTTATCAAACTTATAGTGAGCTAATAGTTAGTCCCTTTGAATAATCTCTGGAACTGGAACGTGGAAGAAGGAAGGAACGACTCTTAACAGTCACAGTAAAAAAGTAACGTCAGGCAAAAAAAATCAGCCAATGAAAATTTAGAATTACGTTATGTTGTGTTCTTCTGGGCGTAAAATCATATCATGCCTCCTTGGCCTGGAAAGATTTCATCCCCCCCCCCCCCCCCAGAACTACCTGCAGAGCTGTTCAACTCGTGTGGAAACACTTCGGGTAAGAATAGCCCACTCTCGCGTAGCTTCGATTATAAGTAACAGTGAGAACCGCTCAATCCGGCAACTGCAGTTTGGTTTTGTGGTTAAGGCGTCGGGAAGCTGGTCTAAAGGTCCCGTGTTCGAACCATGGCTTCGACATTGTACATTTTTTTTTCGTTTTTTATTTAAATACACAAAAGGAAATTCAATAAAAGTTGTGATTTATAATTTTAAAGAAGGCCACTATAAACCCAACAGGGCATCGCTCGGTGTGCAAGAGGGAAGGTTGGGTACGAAGGTAGCTGGGCGGCGTTAACCGCGGGGGGCGAACGCAAAAGTACTGTGCCGTACCGGAAGTGTTTCCAAGTTGGCTCTCCGCAGCCCTGCAACCCTGAAGGTACTTCTAAAAAAAAAAAAAAATCTTGTCCTGTGATGTACGCACTTACAGACAGTACAAACTTAGGAATCCAGACGTCAGATGGAAGCACAATTCATATTACATCCAGTGGCTATCACGTATTCATTCATTCATCAATTCTGGCTTTCCTTAGCGTGATTTCAAGTAATTCGTCTGTGATGGACTAGGTGGCTCTAGTTTCGTACTTTGTGATCCCATAGTTCCGTGCGATTCTACTGTGAGAGTTCGCCATTTTGCTAAATGTTCTGTGGTTGTAGTGTTTTTGTGTTGTGAGAAATTCACCAGTGAAATTTACGTAATGTGAACCGAAAATGACATTTATTTGTACTTGAAGGATATGGCGCGATAGCACAGTGAAAAAAGTGGTGCTGAAGTGTACCATAAAATTTGCCAAGATGGCGTAATATAAAAGCCAAATATTTGTGAGATTGAATGTTGCTCATGCACGTCTGCTGTCACCAGCTTTTTTGGTGCTGCATAGGAAAGTTATTTCCTTAATAAATTGCCATCCACTTTACGCTTATAGTGTAAGGGTACCTCTTGCTTTTTAATTATGACCTCAAAAGGTGTTCCAACAGACAAGGTAAGTTAATACCCACCGCACCCTTGTTTTTGTGTTTGCCAATAAGTTCACTGATAAGTGGTTCCATCGAAATTTTCGAGTTTAAACATGTCACTGAATTAAGGAGGATTGTTCGATATTTAACTTTATGTTGCTTCTTTGTTTATTGAGTATTATGTCATTAAAAAGTGACTTCCGTATAAGCATAAGTTAATCTGGACTGTTGGGCCGATCAAGTAATGTTTATAAATTAGTGCAGCTGTTCATCCTTAACGAAATGTCCGAGTTGGAATTACGCTTCCCATGCTATGTTGTCAGTGTAACTATTCGCTTATTCTCAATGTAGCTCTTTGTTCTCGTATGCCAGGAGTTTTTCCAGTAATGTTTCATTGATCTTTACTGCGTACAAGGACGAAAATGGGAATAAATGTTCCTCAAGCATAAATTATTTTGCAAAGTAACTACCTGTAACGTAACCTGGATTGAAGTTATGTATGATGGGTTCAGCTGTCTGCTCTCTTCTCGGAAGAACAGGTAGTTTCAATAAGTAGACAAGACAGGAGGGCTATATAGAGCAAAGACAGGACGCAATATTCAATTGCGTCTTATCTGATTTACGAAATTGTTTGGTAAAAGCCAGGAAGCATACATTGTAGCAACATTTTATACATTGAATGATCATCAAAATTTTTAGGATTGATTGTGTGTTCATAACACATTTTACTTGGAAATAGAGTTGGGGTATTCGGAAAGGCACCATCGAAGTCGAGACGATGAGGTTAGGTTAATCTACTTTATATGCCTTTGATGCAAGTCCCTTAGGTTCACTTTGTATCTGCAGGCTGTTTAGAGGGAACTGAGTCTCCAGGGTGTAGCCACACTTAGAAACTTGCATCCTGGAGAGTCAGTTCCCTCGGAATTGACTTGTTGATAGGAGGATCAGTGATCTACAATCTTCCAAATAATTCACATTAGCACTTCTGTAAACACACAGCGATAAACAGCAATCTGAAGAGTAGCCTATAACGAAAAGCTAGGTGTTATTTTTTCATTATATACGTTTTCGAGTTTACACGAAACACACAGACACCATGGCGGTATGCGGAGGAAAAGTAGTGGTGTTATTTTACTACAAAAATCACTTACACCAGGGGCGAAGACGGGTTAGTTAAAGTTAAGTGAGATGTGTATTTTTTATGTACGCCCTTCACTGACATTTACCAATCACTCCATGTGCTCGCCCTCAACGCGGAAGTGGAAAAATATTACTACGTTCTTTTACTTCACACTTCCATGACTCAAATCTTTTCTCTTTATTAAAGCGTTCATTTTTATCCCTGTAATTTTGACGTTTTTGTAACTACTACAACCCGGATTACCCCCGCTGATAATTAGCGTGAAACTAGGAACTGTGAATAAACACCTGTGTCTAGAGCCTAGGTTGTGTTATGCATACTAATACACTATATGGAAGCCGTTATCTATTTTAGACTGATGTAATCGTAATATTTATCATCCTGTAACGAAATTTCGCAACCCTACTGCAATACTTATTATTACTTGGGGTCGCAAAGCCATGGCCTTACACTTGTTTTAATCACGTGCTATATGAAACTATATTTTTTAAATAATCGTTACGTACTGTACGGTGTTTTGTATCTTCTGTTATCCTCGCTGTATTACAAACCGAAGATGTCACAATTTACCACCGTAGGGCTTTATTAGTTTTAGTACCAGTTAACGTTGTACTCAAAATCGCAATCAGGACAAAAATATTATTCCTTGGTTTACCTATAATTTAGATCAGGTGTTCTCGACCTGGTGCTGTCATGCGAGTAAAAAGGTGGTCGCGAGCATGATCGTCATCGCAGAAACTGTCACGTAAAGTGCTGAAGTAGATAATATATTTCTGACAGTTTTGCAACTTTTAGGCACCGCTGGGGGGAGGGAGGGAGGCAAACCATGTACTTTAATATTACCAATTTCAGTGATTGGTACAAATTTACAATTCGTCTTTCTTCTGAGAAATGATAAACTCTTTCCTCCTTCCATTCACTATCATTTCTAAATTCGTATTGAGAACCTAGCTAGTCATTTGAAAACCTCTCCTGAAGTTTAACAACATTTCAAGGTGATTGTTAAATAAGTCCAGCTTCTTGTTGCAAAACTACTTAACAATCGCTTGCTGAAATGCTTGCTTGGGTTATCAACTGCATATTGAGGATTGAACCGTTGACGATGCTGTTACATGGGCGTTGATCGTATTCGAAGAAGGGCAAAAAATTTTCCAATGGTTTTGCAGCAAAAAATCTAGAATTATTTGGGAGTGATTTCATAGTAGATCTTTTTCATTATCTGAACGAGCGTAATAAACAACTTCACGGCAAACAAAACAATTTGTTAAATGAAAGAAATTATATATTTTCAATCGAGTTAAAATTAGAAAGATTACTTTCTACAAATGCTTCAGGAAGCAAGGATAAACAGCAACATTTCCCAGAAGCTGCACACACACACACTATCGAGACTTGACCGAGCTCAGTAGAATTGTTTGTTTTTAATTTATGGTATATTCGGTTCAGGCCGGGATGGGATAGGTAAAGGATAAAGAAGGTATCGACCATTGCCATTCGTAAGGTACCATCCTGGTATCCACGTGGTGGGACTGATAAACCTGTCAGGATGGTCGGTCGTGAAGTTTGAATCCACGTACCTACCGATTGCCAATCCAGAGTTCGCGATGTTACCTCCTTCTAGGATACGGGGGCTGGGTAGTATAGTCGTTCGAAAATTGGCCAACTAGTAATTCAAGATCTTTTGAACGAGTTTGTTGTGTATGTACCGTGTACTTTTTTTTGGGAGAAAATGAGTAGTTGTTTAATATCATGTAAAACCCTTTTCAACTGAATGTAATCTTAATCAGTATTATTCAAGAGGGAACGACTGCTCGTATGGAACGTGAATTGATAGATCTCCAATTCCTCTTATTGTTAGTGCTGAAATATTTGTTTGAAAAGGATAAATTCATAACCTAAACGCTTCCCCATACGGGATCTTGCTATGTTCGGAATGACCTACATGTGCGAGAAAGCTTCTTCACTTATGACCTTGAAAACCGAGAACGAAGATGATTAACTGATTCACATTGTCAGCACAAGCGATTCTCTTTTGATATTGAAATTCTCAGTAACATTCAAGCTCAAAGAGCTTTATAACCCTGCCAGCAGTTAACAAACTTTCTATTCTCGATGACTTAGAAACCCAATATACATCACCTTTTACGCGCGAGAAGTCGCATTGTGGTCTTTTCGACCAGGTTTCTATTATTTTCGTCGTCATTTTTTAGTAAACCTAGCAGAGAATGTAAGTAGCATGATACATCATTCAGTTACCCTTTAGTTGTGTAGCTTGGTATACATCATTCAGTTACCCTTTAGTTGTGTAGCTTGGTCTTAGAGAGAGACAGTTCGAAATGGGCCCTGGTCTATTACACCCAGCGCGACCTCTCGTAAGATCCCATTTCCTTGTCATTCTTACGCCACCGACTGTTAACGTTTTTAATTTTTCACTGGATGTAAAAAGAGGAGACTATTTTATTGTTAAAATTGTATTTTTGTAAAACAAGATTGTGTAATTTAAAAATATATTATTAAACTCATAATATAATCTTAGTAAAAGTTCTGTATATTAACATTGCATTTGTATAATCCAACTGGACGAAAATACCCAGCGCGACCTCTTGCATGTAAAGAAGGAATGCGGTTTCTCCCGGGTTTGTCTGGTAATACATACGCTGTTGTTGCGAAACAATAGAGAAAAGCAACAACGCAATCATCTGAACGTAGAGGTCAGAATGTCGGGGTCACGTTCGTAAACACCTGTGGCGGACAATGAAACGAACTTAAAACAAATGAAAGTACTAATCTTTGCAAACTTCTATTATATACGCTTTTTCCTACAAAGATAATGCTGATATCAAATTACTCAGCGCAAATAAAAATAAACCAAACTATGTGAAACACTGCCTGAAGGTGCATAATGAATGTATTTCGTATTTTGTTCACGTGGCAATTCATTGTAGATTTATTTCTGTGAAATGAGTTTATAATAGGCATTCTAGTTAACAGTTATCAGTTACTTCATTCTAAAATAATTAGTACTATCGCTTCTGTAAAACTTTAAAACAAATTAATCTCGAAATATGTGTAGAAATACATAAAAAGTGAAAGGGGATTTTTTAAAATTTTTTTTTACTGAAGTGTGTAAAGGCAATTACCGACAACTAAAAATCTCCATAACAAATGGAGACAGTATCATTCCTGGTAAAATTACCAATGATTAAAGATGACATTGCTCAGTAGCTTTTAGAGTTAGAAGCTATGTTGGCTCGATATAATGGATAACATTTAGGAAATTAGGTATTCAACTTCGCTTCATCATACAAGAATCTCGGTTTCGCTCTTTTAAAGGATTTTTATGTTCCATATTTTCATCCAGTTTTGTGCACCATGTCTTGGGATTAATCTCCCTACTAGCACATTTCTTCAGGAATCCGTTGTTTCCCATTGTTTGGTGTGACCAAGCTTCCATATCCAACTTGTAAGGTTTCTGTCGTCTATTTGAAACCTCAGAAATTGTTGATTGCAACGATCTGTGGAACATTATCGTATTTAAGATTTACTTAGTGTAGCTTTACAGTACCAACAAATCTTTACACTGCAGTTATAAAAGTGCTGTAAACATTTCTACACGTGTATACCATAGTTTGCAATGGGTGATTTGATTTAAATCACTTGAATTTTGTAATAAAAATCGTTGATTTAAATCAAGTATTTAAATCGTTAAAGTGAAAATCGGAAATGCGTTTTTTGTTCTTTTCTAATGCATAAGATTTATAACAAAAGATTTCCTCCATATAAATTATACTAGGTTGACGACTAAATGATACTAGATTTATTAGTTATTACAGACTCTGGAACTTCCATATTTGTTTAATTTTAATATTTTGTTTACCAGATGCTCATAAATTTGTTATAATTGTGACTATCTTACTACGCACACAATAGTATTAAGCAAAATAATGTAAGAGTCCATACAGAGTCTTTTTTGAGGCTTGCCATTGAAGTCAAAAGTAAGTTTTACGAGTAAAAACGTAAACAATGCGTCCTATTTTATTATTATTTACGAACTCCAACTAATGTACTAATCCTCGGCGCGACACGTCAAATTAGCGAAAAAACGGAACGGGAAAGTCCCTCTGAGGACCGGGAATTTGTACTTGCGAGTCAGTGTTGCCAACTGTAGGGACTACTCATAAGGATATTTTAGGCATATTTCACGAAAGTAGGGACGGATTCTGTTAAATTATAGGGATCTTTAGCTCTATTCTTTTAACATTTTTTTAAAAATAAAACTGCTATCGTCATTGATCAATAACTGTAGCCATGGTACAAGGAAATAGGGACAATTTTCTTAGTCTGTAGGGACTTGATAGAAAAATGGTTGGCAACACTATTTCGAGTGTTTACAGGAGAGAACAAAGTGATGGTGATCGTGAAAAAAAGAACTGAATTCAAGATTTCAACTGATTTACACATTTCGTGGCCCCTACATACCAAAAAAAAAAAATCCCTTTTTTTTAGATGCCTTCTGTTCGTCCGTCCCGATGTAAATACCGTACACCCGGGACTCGCCTAAAGGCAATGACGATTTCAGGCGGTGACCAGAGGGGGACAAGCTGCTCCTGGAGCTACTGAATTCTCCCACGCCCGGAGCCTCGTATCTTCTAATCCTCAGTGTCAGTTATCAGCATATTCGCAGTACTATTTTTCATTTCCCTTGTATTGAAGTACCCCCCAAGGGGAAATCTGAAATCACCACTGCCTAGAGGCCATGCCGTTCAACGTATAGAGACCAAAGTTTAAACTTAAGGTTTTGTAAGATTATCTAGAGTAGTTTTTCGAATTTTCTTCCTACCCCTAAAAAATAATAGTAGTTTACTAAAGGTGGTTCATATTTCATAAATAAATGTTTTAGTAATAACTACAGTATTATGTTATTTAATTAATGGGAACGAGAAAGTTTAGCGCGGTGGTCCGTACCTTGTATTGTACAGTCTTGTTCAAAAGATCTTGCCCACCCACCTTGCTTTAAAAGGCCACATTGTGGCAACCCTAGATACAAGTTTCTAATACTTTGACTCTGCATTATTATTATTGTAGTAGTATTAGTAGCAGCTGTATTTCGCCACGATTTACTGTCATTTTCAGGCCTCTTAGAGGTTTTTTACACAACTACTTTCGGCACCTCTGCTCAGTTGCAGTTACCCAGTTAGTAGAACATTGACTTCAAATTCGAATGAGCATTGATTAGCATTCAGCGACCAGTGATTCTTTAAAAAAGTTTTTTAAGAGTTTTTTGCTCAGTTCCACCAGATAAGTACCAGAATTCAACATAATACCTTCAAATGAGTTCATGGAGGACTTCTTTGTGCATTTTTTACCCCTTCTATTCTGACCTGAACGAGATTCCTAAAAGTTACAAATATACAATTAAATTAATGAATTAAGTAAAAATTAAACCGAACAAGGATAATGAGGTGTAAATTCAACCTCAATATGGAAATTTATCCGTTAAACAAGGGCAATCTATATATTAAAAAAGTTTGCTAAAAATGCTTTGTCCACTACGTCCGGTCGTTCTACTGGACTGATTTTGATCAATCTTTTTTTTTTTTTTTTTTTTCGTATTTCCTGAATATCACGTAGATGAGCCATCAAGAAGCCGGCATTCCTCTCCGTCATGTCTGAACTGAAAAAGTGTTTGAGTGTTCTCCCCTATGTATTCCTTATGGGGAATATTTATCACAAACTTTATCCAGTCCGTCCGAATGTTCTACTGGGCCGATTTTGATCTTTCTTTTTTTAATATCCAGTTTAACACGTAAATGAGCCATCAAGAAGCCGCATTCCTCTCCGTCAAGTCTGAACTGAAGGAGAAATGTTTGAGTGATTTTTCCTACACATAGGAGAGAGTGGTTACGATAAAAGGGGCGAAGCCCCCCAAAACTTACCAAATTAAGGGCGCAGCGAGTGGAAGCGAGTATTGTTGAATTACCCAATGACTGTTGCCAACATATTATATTCACCGCGCACCAACGGGCGGGTACTTTTGCTCGTTTACACTTAATTCTACTTCCCAGGTATTTTTTTTATCAGTTTACAATACATATTATGAAAGAAAAACGGCTGAATTAAATGAAAAAAAAATGATTTAAATAAAGAAAATCATAAAAAATTATTTTAAAAAAAATCATTTTTTTCCCACCCTGTTTTGCATGACACTTAAGTTTTATCGATATTTGTTAACTTTCTCCGGAACTGATAATAGTCTATGGGTAAGTCTATCGGAAAATGACCAGCTTAGTTGCTCGACTCCTTTTAGGATAGTATATTTTTTCATATTTATATACTTTACATAAGGTTGATTGATTTAAATCATAACTATTTTTTTTTTTTAAGTAGAAACAAAGTGCAGTATTTTTAGTCATTCTGTGGTTTGAATCATATGTCAGCTTGAAATTTACCTTTTAGTCCTTACGTGACTAATTGTGTAAACCAAGTCCAAAGTGATCGGCAAGCCATTTGATTGTTACATTTCATATTACACTTGAAATTTTAGAAGAGAACGTAGTAATCTAATTCACATTTTTAAGTTTACAATTTGTATTACAAATCTGATTATTTTTGTTATACATATGAAAACGGACACACAGAAAACAGGAATTTCGTTTTTGTTTCCAAAACAGAAAATGTTGTTTCGTAATAACTTTATATTTGTGTGAAATTATTTTATTTCTTCACAAATTGCTCAAAAGGAAGCTTTATTATACTTTTGGAAGTATAAAGTTTACCTGTGTGTATGCTGAAGGATGAAAATGCAAAGCTTGCGTATCCACTATTGATTTGACTGCATTAAATAGCTCTCATTCAATTGAATTCTATCTAAGGTGCCGGCCGGTAGCCGTGTTGTCTAAGGCGTTAGGCCAACGACTCGAAGGTCCCGGGCTCGAATCCCGGAAGGGGCATGGATGTTTGTGGATTTTAACTGGCTGTAAATGGGCGAATCGTGACTGGCCCCTATAAAATCAAGTTAACTAATCTATCTAAGGCCTTTAAAACTCTTCAATTTCAGTGCATTCATGTTTTATTCTATTTTTCATGCCTTTTCTGTTTCCATTCATACTTCATTATTTATGTTTTCAGTAGATTGTTTTACCATCTTTAATACGTACCTGCTTTTTATTCTGTCATTATCTCCAACATAAGTTTTTTTTTAATTAATTCCTTTTCACGATATCATATTATCTTTCCTGCCACAGCACATACTTATTTGCAAGTCTTCCATTGTTTATCATTACTTCCATGTGTTCCTTCCGAATTTCGTTGTGTCCATTGTTTAAAGACATCCTGTAGGAGCGAAGGAGAAATATGTACCGGTATTCCACGCTATAGACTCGTCTTTTTTTTTTTTTTTTTTTTTTTTTTTAAGTTTGAGAGTAATAAATTTACTTTAATTCATTTAGGGTTAAATTTTCTAAAATAAATGCTTCATTCAAAACCTGATATTTTGTAAGACATTTTCTCGTAAAGAGTGGCAGTACTTGTGCGCCGCTGATGCATTTTTAAAAATACAATTACGGAATCAACACAATTTTGACATTAGACTTGTTCAGGTCTAGCAACTAATCATACATTTTATCTAATATCAAGATGTGTATAACAGTATAATTCACAGCCATATTCAATCCACTACTGGATGAGGCCTCTTCCGGAGGGAGGAGTTGGTCTGCTGGTTCCAAGCTAACCAGACTTGTTGGGAGAGGAGAGCCGAAGCTCTCAACTGTGATCGCCAAAGTCTTTTATACGCATATTACGTATAAAAATAAGAACCTATGGCTAAATATATATATCGAATAACGCCTTTCTGTATCTATCAAATCAATGCTAGCTCAGAAACATCAAAATAAAATACAATATTAAATTGATTTCTGTTTTCTAAATTTGTTTCTTCTTTTAAAAAAGGGAAGGGGGAAACGTTACAAAAGGAAGCGACTGTGGCTGTTCATTGAACTACGTTTGGTGAATTTCGTTTCATTATAATGAAAGCATGCTCTTCTCTTTTTCTCATACGCCCAACAGTAGGTTCATTTATTAAATACAGAGACACTGCAAAACTAATTTTTGGTCTTGCAAGAGGGAGTGGAAAAGGTAGTGTTATATTTGAAAGAGACTTCCTAATCTATTTTCTGCAACATCTTTAAGAAATTCTTTATTTATTTGTTTCATTTTTGTATTTAACCCATAAAATATATTTTCAGGACTAAATTACTCTTTCCATGAGGTATATTGAGTAATGCGTATGAGTGAGATGAAGCAACATTTCTTTCCTTCGCATTACTTAAAGTAATTTATTTGAATATGCAGACTATGACTTTCCGGTTCCGTGTCCCGGGTTGGGGTGCGGAAAATGTGAACCTTACTTTTAGACATGCTATTTGATATTGGGTGAAACGGGTATCTTAATATACAAGGCGCTACTGAATAACAACTCCCAACATCTTTAGGTAACTGTAATGCGCTCCGTGTAACATCTGTAGGTCTCATTTTGACCTTTCTTGGCCCCATATTCTTAAAAATATTACTATATTCGTGGTACCACCACATTTTTTTTTTGTGATTTAAAAAAAAATGGCGGCCAAAAAGTGTATTTGTCATCGCAATATTGATGTATATTTTTAATTTGTTGAATGGAAGTGTGTTTACTTCATTTTAAAGCAAAGATAATTTTTGTGTGAATTCGTTCCAAGTTTTTATCGGTTTCCACTTAACTAATATTGTAGGCTCCTGGTTGGTAATGCTGTATCTCCAAGATGAAGAGGAATTTCACACATGCTAATAGGATTTTTTTTCTTGTTTCTTTGTCAGGTATCACCTCCCGAAAGTAGGGTTGCTATAATTCAGAAGTGAAAATTGGGGACGCTACTAAATTACGAAAATCTTTCAAATGTAAAAAATGAAAAAAGAAGGGCTAAACACTTCAGTTAGACACTTGTATTAGATGAGTGTAATATATATATATATATATTAAATATATAAGAAAATTAATTTCTTTGCTCCTCTTTAGTTTGTTTGATTCCAAGTTATAAAGATTTCTCTTGCTGTGTGTCTAGTTTAAGTAAACAAAGGATACTTTTTTCCTGGCATTGTTATGATCAGCGGAAAAATACCAAGAAATTCAGTGGTTCAAATAACTCGGAAGTAAGATACAGATGGAAACAAAGTGTAATACCGACAACAATAACCATTGGGCATCCAAACTATTTTACCCAGTTCTAATAAACCAGATGTTCAATGTGAAGGTAGTTGGATCGTGAACTTAATTAAATTCATTTTATCTGTGTATTCAAAACTTTTTTAATGTGCCGTATTCATAAATTGAAGAGGATAACGGTAAGCAGATAACGGAAACGATATTTTTTCTTCTTCTTTTCTCTTCGCTGAAAAGCGGGACATCTATGCGTCCCAAGAATTATATTCGGGATACTAGGACGCAGATCTAAATTCCGGTACGGTACCGAATTTTCCGGAACGAAAAGCGTCCTTACCCGTAACTAATGTACTTATATATGAATCACCGTGTATGCAGTTTGAGGAAAAGTAACCATTTTTCGCTTTCATGAGTAAGGTAACAGATTTCCGGCATTGTGGTAACCAGTTCTACCATTACTTCCCCAATATTTCTTGTAGTGCTTCCAATCTTTCACGTTTTATTAAAATATTAGGAATATAAGTAATTTGAGAAGCAACATGTAAACACGTTTTAGAATTCCTTCTTTTTCATATATTTCAAGTGTTACAACAAAGTAGTATATTACTGTGCTTTGTTATTGTTACTATATTAGGCTTAAAATTATAAAGCATTTCAGTTCGTGATATCATTCTTATATATTCGTTGCATGAAGTTGGTCAACTTTCCCTTTACTTTCGTATTGGGAAAAGTAATGAGGACTTCTCACGAAAGAACAGCACAGGAAAAATCTTTAGACGAAGGATGGAAATTATGCCTATATCAAGAGTTGGCAACAAACAATAGCTAGTTAGCTTTCTTGGAGCTCCCCGACCCCCATTTGCATGGTTGCACCTTACATGCTCTTCAGATTTTCTCATGTGTAACAGTAGTGCACTGAGGTTCTTACATGAAAGCATTTGCAGCCAGTATGTAATATAAAATTCAAATATAGCCCTGATGATGTAACGAAGTGCTTCCTTTATAATAGGTTTTAGGAAAACAACCGAAGCAGTTCTTGTAATTCATAACTTCGTAGTGAAAATAAAATTTATCATATTAACTAATAACTTTTGTTTGACCTTTTTAAAATATTCAAAATAGCGTTGACACTACTATTGATTTTTTAAGTGGTTTCTAGCGACCAGGAGCTTGGGAGGGTAAATTACTCGGAAAGTATTTCTTGTCACCTGTGCACAACAAAAGTATATATTCTCACAGGAGGCATCTCAAATTTATAATTTAGGCTCTTAAGCAAACAGTGAGCAATTGATAGAGAAGTAAAAGTATTGGACAAAGCCACATTTTTACCTGCTGACAGGAAAGATAAAAAAAAAAAAAAATAGGAAACAATAATAATAGTAATGTGTAGGAAGTTTTGCAAGATCTTACTTCGAACGTTGGTATATTCGAAACCGTTAAAGGAATCAAGATGAAATTTTCGCACCATCATACCAACTAAACACAGTAGTTACTGATGTAAACAGTGTTGCCATATGCAAACCAGTGCTGCCAACTTGGCTCAAAGTTGATTTTGTTTTTAAAAAGAGCACTACACAAAACTCTCGATTCTACGGACTCAGATTTAACAAACAAGGTTTTGCTGCTTTTTTAAACCTTTAAAGTCCATTCGTTCAATTATAATAATTATTATTAACAGAATGTCTACTGACCTAGAATAACTTGAATTGGCCTGGAAAACGCCTGGAATTCAGGCAGAAACATGGAAAGTTTTGAAATTACCATTCTAAAGTTAAATTTTCACTTTATTAATGTTCTCTCTGTAAACATGTACAAGAAGGACCTTTCAATGAATTGGTCAGTTAAAGGTTACAGAATGAGACACTTAAAGTACAGTAATTATTTTTTGTAAGAAGCTCCTCAGGGAGTCGCAAACTTGTGAATATGGGTTTGGCAATCCCGAGTATACCCGAGCTGGTATTAACCATGTTTCTTTCTGGTTGATTCTTTGTTTTCCCTTTATTTAAGTTCTTCTCTGCTCTAATCATGTATGTATTGGATTTTTTCTGAGTGGGTTAATGTGATTGACGTCTTTCGATTTTTACGTTGAATTAAGCTTTGAAATTACCTTAACTTCAGTATATACCGTACTTCTCGATGTATTTTAATTTTTTTTATTGTATTTAGGCAACTTTGTCTCAGTCGGGGAATTCATAGAATAAATGAAGAAAATGTTTTAAATTAATGATACATGTTATGAATGCTTTTGTATAAATAAAGTAATGGGCCAGTTCTTATCCAAGATGAATGCATTAAAATGTAGCCAAGTGGATTAAAATGTGTTTCGAAGTGAGTTTTACATGCTCATCAGTTCCTAATTTTAAACTCTTTATTTTTCTTTTGAAGAGTATTGGCTAGTTTCACTAGAGTTTTGCTAATCAGTTTCAACTAAACCTGCAAGACGGTAAACTATATTTCCTAAATGTTGGATCTGAACTAATTTTCTTTTAGATTTTTTTTAACCTTTCACTTGGGTTTTAGTACATTTTTTTTTTCGTTATTTACTTTATATTTTTCTCAACTGGCCTTCTGGTAGAAGATATTTTACTTTATTTTTTGTGGGTCATTCCAGAAAATTTCGACAAATAAAATAAGAATTGGTCGCTCGGCTTTTTTTTATTTCCTTCATATTTGGTACATTGAATGCCATTTACAAGCGAAGTTGAAAACAGTTTTTGAAATCTTTTATTGCTCTTAGTTCAGGATATACAGGATGTTCAAAAATGGGATTCCGCAAAATTTTGTTGAATACAGGGAATCATAATGTTACACATATTTCACAAACCAGTTTGAGATATTTGAATAATTCAAAAACATTTAAAATGTAGACCTCAGAGAATATTTAAAGCTATGTCTTTAAGTTCTAGCCTCAAAACGGATATCGTACAGCGTGGTTTAAACAGTTGTAAAATATAGGTGATATTTTCATTTTTCAATTTTTTTTTTTTCTGATTGAATGGAAATAAATAACAAACCATTATTATAACTTTGTTATTATTGTCTACTATTGTCAGTGTAATGACAGAAAAAGAACTAACTTCTTGTGTTATTTCCTTATCGAGACTTGAATTTCATAAAAGTTCAAATTTGTCGAAATTTGAGGGCTTGTAAGTCAAAAGGGGGTAGGAGTACGTTAACCAAATTTCGCATAAAACTTTATTTGTTTAGGTTCTAAAACCACAGAAAGTTTCATTGTTTTATTCAAACCCGTCTCCGAAATACAGTTTCTTAAAGTTACTAAGAAAAAGCAGCAGTTGTCGTGTCCATACAAATTATCAATGAAAAATGAGGCCATTGTTAATGATGATGTAATCATTTAAATCACGTGCCTTAAGCACAAACAGATAATGTTTTACATTCTTTGTTGGTGTACGGAGCTATTTTAGCTTTCATCTAGCTGCTGCTTAAGGAAAAACTGATAAAAAGTACTCACCTCTGATCTGATGTTATGAACTCTTCCTGAGTGACAGTTTTTTTTTACAATTAATGCACGCAGTCATGTTACGAAGAGATGTTATCCCTCCCCCTTTTGACTTACAAGCCTTTTTCGACAGATTTGAATTTTTATTAAATTTAAGTCTCTATATAAAGAAAAGGAAATAACACAAGAAGTTAATTCTTTTTCTGCTATTACATTGACAAATAGTAGATAATAAATAATAACAAAGTAAATGACTTATTTCTTTCCATTCAATCAGAAAAACAATCTAAAGATGAAAATTTCACGTACCACGCTTTCTGATAGCCGTTTTGAGGCTAGAACTTAAAGACATAGCTTTAAATATTGTCTGAGGTGTCTAGATTTTAAATGTTTTGAATTATTCAAATATCTCAACTGGTTTTGTGAAATATGTGTAACTTTATGATTCGCTGTATTCAACAGAATTTTGCGGAATCTCATTTTTGAACATCCTGTATCTGTATGTCCTGAACTATGAGCAATAAAAAATTTCAAAAACTGTTTTCAACTTCGCTTGTATACGGCATTCAATGTACCAAATGCGAAGGAAATCAATATTGGCCGAGTGACTTTTCGAAATTCTGTGGAATGACCTTTGTTTAAAATCTCTCGAAAATGGTAATTTTAGTTAGTACATAAATATTTATTGTTTAGTGTTTTGCAGTGAGTTAGAGAAATAATATGTACTTGATATGTGCTTCTTTTAATTGATACCGTTTTTTTTTTTCGTTTACAAGAAGAAAATGTAAATTAATGACCTGGAAAAATGTAATAAAAAATAATAGACCTGGAAAAAACCTGGAATTTGAAAATTAACACCCTGATTAAGAAACAACATGCGAGTGTATAATTCTTCCAGCCTTCTCGTTCAGTTTAACCATTAGCTATCTAGTAAGTTGTGTCAATGTTAGATTTGAAGATTTCATCAGAAACAAACAAAAATTAACAATATTAAAGGTTTGTAAAGTGTGCGTGATTTTTTTTTTTTTTCAGTATTGATTGCAGTATGGTATTGCAGATATTCTTATTTTTTTAAAAATATCTTTTTAACGTACATAGGAATCAATTAAGAATCATATAAAATTCTTTAAGAAACTGATAAAATAAAATAAGGAACTAACTTTTGAAATCCAACCGCACAGTGTAGCAAACTTCGTGGAATTGAATTTTATTTATGGTCTTTAGGCATCTAAGGCTCAGGCCTCAAACATTTTGGAGATGCAGGTGTTAAAATATTACGAAACATAGTGATATTAGGAGTCAACACTGCGCAAAATACAGGTTGGTGAAAAATAAGGAGGGTTCATCATTCCACGTCAATTCTACACACTTTCTCTACCTCACTATTTCAGATTTCTATGATTTTTTTGTTTATTGCTTTTACCCGTGGAGTATGACAAATTATTTTCAGATGTTTTTGACGCAATAGTTTTTGTTCTATTAGCGTTCAGAAAGTCAAATTTTGCGTGTTGTTAATTTACGAAATTCGCTAAAGAGCTCAAAGAGGGATCATTGTAAAGCTCTTATAATAAGTATTCGTTTGATATGCTATTTGATACAATTGCTCAGAATTTTGTTTCCCATTATTTTTTTCTTCAAAATTGGTCGTCTCAAAAATGTTCAAAATATTCTTATATGTTGGCCATACTTCCTTCCAGCTACTATGAAGATTGGGGACGATAATGCGTTCGCGAGGTAAAAAACATTTTCGTCGTATGCTTGCGGAGGAAAGTCATGTACGGTACATACTAAGAATTTGAATTTTATTTATGACCTTTAGCGTTAAGCATCTATGGCTCAGACTGGTATAGGTTAGGGGAAGGATGCAAGAAGTCGGTCAGAGCCTAACTTCAAGGTACCATCTCGGTATTGCCTGGAATGACTGAGGAGAACCACTGGGTCAACTTGAATGTTTTATTACGAACTAGTATAGAGTGTGTTGCAAAATAGAACCGACATAACCGCCTCACGAGACTCCTGACATGAAAATAAGAAGATAAAGGCATAGACCATCGAGAGTCCACAAATGCTTCGTTTCGGCGCCACAGACCACCGAAAGCGTGGGAAAATAAACTATAAGGCAGAGCTTGATATTTCCAATACCGTAAACAGTAGAACTGAGTCGCCATGGTACCCTCAAAGATTTCAAACCTGCTTTATCCAAAAATACATACTCTGAAATTGTGCAACGGGTGCGTAAGGAATTTCTCAGAGCAAATAGGGAATTTCCAGACATTCTCCGAAGTAAATAGTGGGTCGAAATAGTTATTAATGAGACTTTTTTCCGTATCAGTAGAGATGGTAGATGTAATCACCAGGCATCTAACAAGACGGTGACCATTTCCTACTGATAATTACACTAAACATTCATTTATGTAATTCTTACTTCCTTTGTTATGCGTCCGCGAATCATTTTTTTAAATAGTCGTCCCGCAAAGGAAACCTGCTTGAGATATCGACCTGGTGCAAAAGATTTATTGTTACCTGGTGGATCATGCTTATTTCGATCGACCTTCAGAGATTTCTGGAAATTTCCTTTTTTACTTTGGGGAATCTCTCACGTCCGCAGTGCACAGTTTTGGGATTAAGCAGATTTGAAGCCTTTAAGAGTACCATGACGCCTCAGTTCTGTTGTTAATGGTATTGGAAATATCAAGCTCTAAAGTTCATTTTGCTACGCTTTTGGCGGCCTATAGCGCCGAAACGAAGCATTTGTGTACCCTCGATGGTCTATCCTTTTATTTTTATTTTCAGGTCAGGAATCACGTTTTCAACACCATGTGTAAGACACAGTATACACAAATCAAAGAACTAGTGTAAATTTACTAAGAACAGTAAATGTATTTGGTTTTTATTTCTGGTTCATGGCAAATCTATTCGAATTCGGTTCCTGATGACAATGGAATCGGGACCTGGATTCGAATCCTGTATTTGTTTCTTCAGCGTTGCCACTTATATTAATGAAAAGTGATCATTCCGAATTTTGTTGTAAAAATACTTTTGTTGCCCATTTTAGTAGCTTTTGTTTTCGGCCGTATCATATGGATGCAATGCTTTCAAGTTTAAACTTAAAAAAAAAAAAAAAAAAAAAAAAAAAAAAAAAAAAAACACCCTCCTTAACTGGGATTCGAGCACGAAACGTCTTGGAGCCTCCGAAGTCAGACCTTCAGTTAGTGTGACATGTTGACTTTCAGATCAAAATGTATATCTAGTGATTTCCTAAAGAACGACAAAGGATTAGATTGGTTAAAAAGTAATTGGTAACGTTTAAAAATGGAATAGTTTTGTCGATTTTTGTATACTCAAGGTCAGTAGCAAGAAGTCTTATGTTTTGTCATTGTCTTTTTATTAATTTTAAATGAAAATTACATTTCTGTAGTATCATAGAACATTATGTTGGTAATAGGCGATGTCGTACACAAACCATATAATATTGTTTTTTGGCGTTTTGAATGTATAGTATTCGACACACACCGGAGATGATCTGTAGTTCAGTTATCTGTAGACAGCTTCTTTATGTCTATTAATATAATTAATTTAAATTAAAATGAGAAAAGATCTTAGGCACAAAGAAACCCCTTAAACAGCGATGATTTGTGGAAACAGTTTTCAATAATTTTCCAAATGTGCACGTAATATAAAGAAAATCTCATGCGTTGAGTGTGTTACAGTGTAGGAATTAATAGCGATGATAAACGTTTATTGTATCTGAGCCATTTATTAAATGCAACAAAACCTGGATCGTTTTCAATCTATGTCACGTATTTGATACAGTTTTCTTGTTTGTTGTAATGCTAATTGTATCTCAGGCTTAAGCTAAAGTGAGAATAGGAACCTCGGATCAGTTTCCTCTAGTGATGCTCATTCGAGTCATGGATAATAAGGGTGTCATGTGCTTAACCACGTTGAATCATTTGGCTTCCTGTTTCTTTTTTCTTTATTAATTATATTGATGAAAGCGGACAAAATATTTACCTTCTGTTCATTGGTTTGAGTGTATAGTGTCGTAGTCCTCATTGTTTTCCTAATATGTTCTTTTGTAGTTACATCCTTGTTCTTCATTCTTTGTTTGGATGAACGTTGAGTGAGAGGTGGGACGAGAAGAAAAACTGGTTTTCCTTGAGTTTGTGTAAGTAGTAGTAGTATCCGTATTCGCTTGAACTCGGTGGCGCAATGCGAAGCAATATGTTAATCTCTTTATATAAATGATAACTAAAGCGTGGGAACATACCAGTCTTGCAGGCAGATTGATACATTGAGATAATCGTGAAGCAGACCCATCTCATTCCACCCCCTTTCTTTCTGATACTTCATCAATTGTGTGCTGCAGAATAGACTTTGTTTACTCGAGTTAACATTCTGCAGTTAAATTACCTATATTCCTGTCCCATCCTACCACTGTAAATTCAGTAACAATACGCATGGTGACCATGTCGACCTCATAAAAAACAATTCTTTTAAAATCACATATTTTTAAAGCCATTATAAACCTGCCTCCATGATCTACGCTCTACAATATCTGGCACAGCAGTAGTACCGCTCTTTTGTTTACAAGCCGCACGGTCTCTTGTTCTTATCCCGGCTATGACATGGATGAAACCGGTATCAGTGTAAAATGGCTTGAATGTGGTACGGTGTCCGAATTTTTTAATTCTATTTATGATGCAGGAAGGTGTTGGCCAGGGCCGAAGTTGAAGCATAGATCTCATAATAAGCTTATGAGATTATGGTTGAAGGTACCACCCCTGCATGGGAAAACCAGTCAGGATGGTCAGCCGCTAAGCAAACGCTCTACCACTGAGCCACGGTCGCTTGGTGTACTGTATCCGAAACATGAAATTATTGTCCCCAGACACAATATGCAGTTCACCCCGCTTCCAGGTAATTGAATTTAGAAACTCCCGGGAAAGTTTCACCTAAATCATTTGGTACTGGTCACTGAAGTTGTTCATGACAATCAGTCCCTCTAGGACAGCGAGGAAAAGGCGTCGAAAAGTTCTGACGATGGTGGGAGTACTGCTTCTGAGTACTCCAGGATGGTGTATAAAGTGGAATATGAAATGTGTTCTTATAGGTCATGTATTTATATTTATTTGAAAGGACCAAAATCTAGATGACTTGTCTACAGATTTTTAATTTCAGGATTTCCTTGATTATATTAGTTTTAAATTGTAATTCACATTTACCTCCTTGGGAAGCGAATAGTAAACCACAATTTGGAATCTAGAATTTTGAATATTCTGTGTACAGTTAATTGTTTTGAACTTAAATCTCTAGCAGTTAAGACGGTAGTCGGAAAATAGGTCCATAAACAGAAGTTACATTAAAAAAAAATAAAAAAATAAATAAAAGTTTGATTTTTATGTTATTGCCAAAAGAATGCTATTATTCAACTCGCTGCCCTGCCCACTGTTTATAAGATATTGAAACAAAATTTTGTACTCATGTATAATATGGTGCATCGAATTAAAAACATTCTCTTGAAAATGGGACCAAAGATCTAAGGATCTTTTTTTTCTGATCTCTCCTCAATTAAGAGCCAATTTAATAAAGTCGTAACTATATTTTCTTTAAATTCAGTCTCTCTCTTCCCGCCCTTTTACTTAGTACTATGTGGTGTTATAGAGTAGAACAAAAGTGCCGACCAGGTAGCCGTATGGTCTTAGGCGTTAGGCCAGCGACTCGAAGATCGCAGGTTCGAGTCCTGCCAGGGGATTGGATGTTTGTGGATTTTAACTAACCGGGCCTTCACAATATAATCGTTGAGCCGAAATCAAAAGTTACTAGACGGGCCCATACAAAATAAAGTGTAGTTTCAGAACAGAAGTAGGGCCTACTTAAAGATCAAGTGGAATGGCTCATCGTAAGTATGCAGGCGGGAGTTCCTCGGATCGAATTGCTGGTTTCCCTAAGTTACACTAGAGAAATACCGGGATTGTATCTTCAATTAAGACTAGGGCCGTTGTTTTGCACTTCCTTGTCCAGTGCGAGAGTTCACAGTGTGTATAGTAACTCCAAATCAGTAGAGAATTTCAGCATGATACATTCATTTAGTTGATTGTTTCAAGAAAATGTGCAGTAACCCCAGTTTTTGTCGAAAAAACAAGGGGACTGCTCTTAGCAGAGCTGAAACCGGGTCACTTTCGATGACCCAAACACATGACCCGACTCTCTCTCTCTCTCTGTATATATCAGACGCGCTCACACACTTATCCCATGTCTTAAAATTTCTCTTCTTTTGAAGTTTGTGAAAAACAATATTGCGCGATGCTTGCTTGCGATATATTTTAATTAAATATTGCTCATGTACTACTAACAAATTGTAGTTCGGGTTTAAAGATATGTCAATTTTCGATGTTCCACGCTTCTGGGAAACATATTACAAAGTAGCGGAATTTTTCGAAGAAAACTGGAGTGGATTTTGCACTTTATTTTATTATAATTTTAATATTTCCAAGGTAATGTGTTGAAACTAGTATATTTCGTTCTTGACTTAGATGTGCAGTCAGTGATGCTTTAAAAAAAAAAAAAAAAAAGACGCAGTGGTTTTACATCGTTGTTTATTTACGAATCTAAATATTTATATCTTACAGTTTACATTTTTTAATATCTTACAGTTTACATTTTTTAAAACCTCTGAATAGTATGGTCATTTGAGCATTTTGAGAAAGTACATTGATCCACATTAGTAAAGCAATCATACTTTTTGTGAAGAAAGTACCGTAATCTCGTGAATTCTGTTGAGATTGAAAGAAAGCAACTTTCGCTGCTTTAGACAGAGGCGTGAAGCGTATATAGTCTTTTGTCTAGATGGTTCAAACCGTTTCATGGTTGTGGCGTGCTTTCAATTATTTTATACGACGAGGAAGTTGTTATTGTTAAATCATTGTCTTTAAGTTAGTACTTGTTTGAAGAATTGTAATTTTATTTATATTTTGTCTAAGTTGGTTTTAAAAATATCTTCTACATTTTAAGTAACTTTTAGCTCTGTGAATTGATTACTGTTAATCCTAAATGTATTTTTTTTAGAAGTTTTACTTTCGTTTCTTCCATGATGTAATTGCTTGTTAATTTTACCGTACATGAATTACATAAATTCAGTTCATTAGCGTTATTGATGTGTTTGATAACGAGACAAACATGTGTGTTGTATATCGTGCTTCAGCTCGCTTACGTTTGAGTTATGGAGATACGGATGAGAAGAGTGCATGATAGTGCGGGACCTGAGGGAGTGAGGGAAATTTTACTGGAGCTGATCTCTCTTGATTTGTGATCTTTACGTGGTCAGAATGAATGATTGATATTTCTTCAGAGGTGGGGCAAAACCAAGATGGCGGCCAAAATCTAATATGGCAGCTACTCGGTCACTCTGGTTTTGCCTTTCCCTCTGTAACTTGAAATTGGCTGCAGATACAAAGGCATTAAATCTCAACAAAAATATTGAGGTAGTGCTGGGTCAACCAGAGAACCTTGGTTGTTGCCCAACGTTGAGATGTTATGGATTTTTCAAGGAAAACAAGGATTATCAATAGCCTAATTTTCAAAAAGTGATCACACCTGGCGTACCTGCCGGGAAAATTTTGTTGGAACAAATAAAAATTTGCTTGGTTTTAATGTTGAATTCAGTGTGTGTCATCTGTATTACGATATATGGCTTCACTGAAGATTGAACGATTTGTTTTTATATTTGTTCTCTAGTTGGCAGGTAAAATTTAGTGCATAAATGTTGAAGTTGTTTGCAGGTTAAAGAAATATTACCAACCTTTTTTTTAAAAAAGAATTAAGTATATATATATAAATTTAACAAAATTCTTTGTGTAGCTCATTTAACCACAGTTTGAGTTCATGCAAAAGCATTATTTGTTAATGCGTTTTAGTATTTGTCTCTCGACTCTATACAGAAAAACTGTTTTTAACGAATCCTGAGCGTTTATACCACCTTGATGAACTTCTTTGATATAAACAAACAATGTCAACAACATTACAGTGTTCTTTCTATGAATATGCAAGTGTATGTCATCGCTTTGCAGCTTCGGTGCACTGATTTCGAAACTGTGATCTTACGACTTGGAGACTTTCATCTCGCGAAAGTGTGATTGCGGATACTTGCCCAGTATTTGGAAGGAAGTGGAGTCGAAGATACATTCATAGAGGAAGAAGTTTATGGAGAAGCAACTACGTCCTCCATTCTTAACGAAAATCAATATAACAGAGGAATAAGAAGAGCGCATAAGCTACTGTATGAGGCCATTAGAAGGCTTCAGTGGCATGCTAACTGAAGATGATCAAGATAATTCATTCATCAGGAACAGTCAGTCTCCCATTAATTACAGTCCTACAAAAACATGTAAGAGAACAAGAATCAGATGATGCACGGAATGGACGAGGTCCTATCTCCCACCATTAACCAAATCCAAGTTATGTTTAACAACTACGTTAAAGAACTATCGGTAAGTAGCAACACGTACCGCTATTGGAAAGATGACTGTGAGATGGCAGATATTCTGTTCGACTGTGTCAGAGCCGAGAGAGATGGAATTTGGTCCCTTCACCTAAAAACTGTGGCGCGTATAATATCATACTTCTTCCAGTTCAACCACACAAACTATGCAAAATCTAGAGGACATGAAAAGATTGCCAATCGAAATTTAACGTGAGTTTGAAGCTGAGAGCTTCTCGAGTAAACGAACTCCTGGTCGGTTTAATTCGGTCGCATCTGATCATGCCTTAGAACAGACGCTGATTCGCTCTACTAAGGTTGAAGGGGGAGTGATAGGCATATCAGTACGCTCATCTAGTCGTAACAAGTGGCAACTTTTGCATCACAAGAAGAGCGCCATGAACTGTGCACCCTTCTGACAGTACTGTGAGATGACGGCTGACTCGAGCTGTGGTGTGGATGAATATCACCGTATTGAATGGTCCGAGAAACGTCAACTGTGAGATAATGAAGTTTTAAAGATTATGAATTTCGTATGTTCTCATGATAACATATTTGAGGAACCACAACCAGATGCCGAGCTTCACAACATTGCCAGTGGTCATCGAGTTCTTACTGAATGTTCAGCACTGTGGCAGTGACGCATACAGAATGTTCGTAGAAGAAAGATTTTGTACAGAGAATATTAAATTTACTGACAAAATCAAACGTGCACCTGTGCATAATTTTCTCACTATGCAAAGAGATAAAGGTGGGGGTGGGGGGGAACTAACGTGAAATGTGATGATGCGGAGGCAGTACATTCAACACTATCCATCGCTGCTACTCGGCAATATGATCTGAAAACTCGTCCTAAACTATGAATTGCTGTCATACCCATCGGCTTCGAACAATGCTGACAAGTCGTTGAAAAGGACAAACAAACCCTTCTAAGGCATGCAGTTGAAGAGTTAACACGTTGTCAGTCCAGTATTTTTAACATTTTTCAAAATATTTAAAAAACTAAGAGCACTATCAAAAA
>JAGDQP010022915.1:0-29836 GCA_022664845.1 Lepisma saccharinum | reverse complement strand
TTGATAAGTGCTATATGGAGAAAGGAAGAGCTCCCAAACGAATGTAAAACCTCAACAATAGTTCCGATTTACAAAAAAGGTGATACATTGGACTGTAATAATTACCGCGGAATCTCATTATTTCCAACCTGTTACAAGGTATTAAGTAATATTCTGTTAACACGCCTAAGTGTAGACGTAGATGAAAGAATTGGAGATCACCAATGTGGATTTAGAAGAAATAGATCCACTTTGGACCAAATTTTCGCCTTGAGACAAATTTTGGAGAAGAAATGGGAATACAATGAGACGGTTCATCAGCCATTCATTGATTTCAAGAAAGCATATGATTCTATCAACAAGGAAAAGTTATACAGTATCCTGATACGATTTGGAATTCCGAAAAAAATGGTTCAATTAGTGAAGATGTATATCAGCGACCCCATAAGCAGAGTACGGATAGGTAATAATATGTCAGACAGTTTCAAGATTCGCAACGGACTGAAACAAGGCGATCCCTTAACACCACTAGTGTTTAACTTTGCGTTAGAATATGCGATTTTAAAAATTAAAGGGGACTAAAAGGGGTTCTCATTGAATGGTTTGAATCAACTGTTTGTATACGCAGATGTTGTAGGTTTAATAGGGGACGATATTGATGCACTACAAAACAACACCGATGTCTTAGTAAAAGCGTGCGATAAGAGAGGTCTACAGGTAAACATAGATAACACAAAATACATGATAATAAGCCAAAACACAGGGAATGAAGGAGATAAAAACATAAGAATTAGTTATGAGGTCATAGAGAAAGTAAACAAACTTAAATATTTGGGAGCATACGTAACAAGCAAAAATGAGGTCACGGAAAAATTAAAAAGTCGCTTAGTATCGGGCAACGCATGTTTCTATTCAGTCCAAAAACTTCTAACATCGCGATTAATATCAAGGAAATTGAAATTGAAAATATACAGAACGGTTATTCTGCCGGTACTACTTTACGGTTGCGAAAGTTGGAGTACGACCCTAGCAGAGGAACATAAATTACATGTATTTGAATATAACGTTTGGAGAAAGATATGAGGGCCAAAAAGGGACGAGATGACTGGAGAGTGGAGGAGACTGCATAATGAAGAACTCCACGGACTGTACGATTCACCAGATGTTGTAACAATAATGAAATCACGACGACTAAGGTGGGCTGGCCATGTAGCTCGGATGGGGGAAAAACGAAGATCATATTCTATCCTGGTTGGAAGGCCGGATGGTAGGGGACCATTAGGGAGACCGAGACATCGTTGGGAGGATAATATTAGAAGAGATCTTCGAGAAGTAGGTGTTCGTGATGAAAACTTTCTTGATATTTCCCAGGACTGAATCCAATGGCTAACGTTTGTTACTGTGGCGATGAACTTGCGAATTCTATAAGCCAAACGGCTGGTTTCACCAACGCTGGTTAAAAAATTAACAATCCGTTAAGCGCATTTAACGTCTGATTAAGTGAAATGACTGTTTCTCCAACATTGGTTAACGCTAACGGTCTGTTTAAGCTCCCGTTAACTTTAATCATCCGAATTTCTGTGATTAATTATTTAACAGTACGATAGTGATGTTACTCAGAAGTCTGAAAAGAGGGAAAAAAAGAGAAAGAAAGTAAAACATACAATTTCATGATACTAGAATGAATATATACTTTTGCACACTACATTTCAATTAGTTTTATCATAGAAAACTATATTTTAAGTAAATAAATTATTAAAATTAACGTCAGCGCTTGGTGCAATTCGCATTGCTATATGAGGACTTGGTGTGGGTCCAGTCCTTGTTGGTTTTCGTGGCATAATTCGTTAGGCGTGTTTTTCTGAAGCACTTTATATTTAGTTGCGGTTGTTCGATGTTCGAACCCTGGCTACGAGACAGATGTTTTTCTTTTTTTCCTTTCACTAAACGTAAAAGGAACTTGAATGTGATATATATTACATAATATTTTGCTTCTTAAACGTTTTTTATACATTAAAGTTGAATTCAATCTATTTACGTACTTTGCGAAATTAACGTGACGATGCGTTCCATATTTTCCTGAACAGTCACGAAATTTTTTCCAGAAAATCTAAATGAACGAGATTTTATTAAAAATTACAATGTTTTGCGCTAAAATCACTGTTAATTATACTGTAGCACCAAGATGGTAGGACCTACTTAATAATTTGTATGGAAATTATATATTACTTTTTAAAAGTAAAGTAACTTACAGTAAATTCGGGTTTCTGAAAGTACTTTGTTTCAGGATGCCCAATATGACTTTCCGATTCGATGTACCGAATTGGGGTGCGGAAAATTTGAATACTTGATGTGAAATGTAGATATAGAAAAGAGAAAAACAAGGTAACATGTCCCTGTGATCCAGTGACTCAGGCCCATAGCCAGGGTTTTCCTCTTAGGGGTGGAGATTCCGCTAGAATATTCAGTTTGAGGGGGGTTAAAGTGAAAATTGAGACGGTGTAACTGAAATTTTGCACGGCTTCTATCGATTTTTGACAGATTTTTTTAAAGTTGGTGGATTTGAGGGTGACATCCCCACAGGAAGATGGTCTGGCGAAATCACTGCTCAGGGTGCATACTGAGAATTTTTGTTCACCCGCTCATATTTGTACTGGGTTTCGTCGGACAGTAATTTTTATTGGATCATTAGGTTTTCAGAAAGTTTCATAGGCAAAAATAATAGGGCCTAATAATTATATTTTAGGATTTATCTTTAAACAGTAACACAGTATCCTTTAAGCGGAATTTTCTTAAGTCAAAATAGCTAACCAAAAGGGCAACATGTGAAATTTCTTTTGCTTTCAAAGCTGATTGATGTTTTCATGTGACATTTTAGAATGGAGCGAAAGCAAAATTTCCTTATTTTTGAAAACGGAATTCTGCTGAAATATTTAAGAAGTTGTTGAAAACCAAACTACGAACAACGTTTCCATATATGAAGAAGTCAGGGAGACGCTATGGAATCTGCCACCCATTCCCCCGTAAAATTCTATTCGCCTCATGAAAATCATTTATGTGTTTAACCTTATTATGATCGGTGCTCTGCCCAAATGCAGGTCCTGACGTGAACGTCTGGGCAAGGCGAACCGATGGTGGTTTGCAATAGCCTTACATTGGATGCAGATAAAGTCCTAAGAAAAGAACCAACAGTTTAATTTGGACTCCGAACCACTTGTATGGCCAGCAAGAATTGAACCCGTGATCAGGGCTGTGTTGGAGGGGCTCGCGCGACCCCTTTATTCAATAGATTTGTTCTGAAACTTGTGTTCAACAGTTACACTATAACTCTTCTGTTCCGAGCCCTTGGTAAAATTATTTGAAGCAAACTCCTCCCCAAGATCCCTTAATTATAAGGCAGCGATCTTTACCAACCACTCACTCATCCCCTGTTAGCGGTGGGCATACGCAAAACTACTGTTCAGGCAAACGTTCAGTGCCGGAAGTGTATCTAAGTGTGCCGCCATTTTAATTCCAGTGACCTGAGGCTAGACGCACGTCGTAAAATTTGCTTTCCGCACTCAGGAGATGGATAAAAGATTCATCTGTGCTTTACTATAATTTATTATGATAATATTTTGCAGGTTGAGCACTTCTCGCTGTTACTTATCGTTCAGGATAAGCGAGAGTGGGCTACTTCCACTTTAGTAAGCCGCCATTTTTATTCCAGTGACCAGTGGGTAGACGTAAGCATTTTACGCTCTTTTTTACTATGATGAGTAGAGGAAGTCGGTCGCAGTCGCCCCCACAGAAATTTGAACACCTGGGGGCCATTAATCTTAATTTTGATACGTTCCCAGGGCCTTCTTGCCCTGGAAGTCACCCTGGGGTCATGCCCCACCCCTAGCCCTGCTTTACACCTCACCCCCGTTTTCAGAACATCGTGAGAAAATTTTTGGTGGCATCGCCATTTTGATAAGGAAATAATATCTCAATTAAAAAAGTAGATAAGATATGACTCAACAATCTTGGACAACAAGAAAAAGCAATGAAATATCAATGGATATGTAAAAGATATTTAAAAATTCAACTTGATTACAAATAGAATATTGACGGAATTAACCACAACTTTAATATAGACAATATTCGGTAGAACTGAAGCGCGAGAATGGAAGAATACTTGTGCCAAGGCGTCCCATAATAGGGCTTGAACCAATGTGTTTACTTTCGGAAATTACGTACGGCACTCAATGTTTCCTTTAGAAATGATATGTAAAATGACGATGTTCTGTCACTGACCGGCAGTGGAAAAATAGATTCATTTAATATTGAAGAGTATATTTTTTTAATTCATACCTTAAAATGTATTGATCTTTACAAATAGATATTGTAATTAGTAAGACAACAAGCCAACCTTTAACTAATTGTTTAAATATTTTTTTAAAAAAACGGCCCTTAATTTTCATGGAAAAAGACGAAAGGTGTTTGTTGTGCTGTTGCCTGCTCTAGACTACGGTAGCTGAGGAAAATGGTTTGTTTTGAGTGTTTGTGGGACGGCTAGCATATGGTCTGCGGTTATATAATATAGGATGCACGGTGCGGACATTTAAAGTTGATGGATGTGAAATGTAGTGCATGGGAAGGGACGAAGCCGGAAGCATTTTCTTTTCAGTTCCAGATGTGATGCTTCGCCACAAGTCTATGCAGGGAAAGAGTTGGTGAGAAAATATTTAGTAATTGGGTTAACTTGTAGGTGACAATATCTTCTAAATAACTGGGGTCTAACTGTGGGAAAAAAATATAAAAACTTGGGAGGTAAAGGTCGGTTATTCCGGCTACGTGTCGTGAGAACGGAAATAGTAATATCATATTTTAATCAGCGAGATAAACGCGTCATGTGCAGGGTTAATAGTTCATTGGTGGAGGATAGGGCCTTGGGAAAGGTTTCAATTTGTTATGTGAACGGAAGTTATGACGGTGTTAGCGGCATTATACCAGATATTGTGATGAAACATCTGACTGTCACGACATATGGGAATAGAAAAAAAAGAGAGAAAAGAAGGTGAAATGAATCATGTGAACCTCTGACATTTCTCCGGGTAGGAGCCGGAAGTTGTAGAGAGGAAACATGGCAAGACAAACTTATATATATATAGGCATTAAACATACTGGAATACCAATTGACAGTTGCATCTCCTTGTTGACAGTGCTTCATTATTTTCGGGTGTTTTTGAGACAAAAAGAAGACAAATATCAAGTTAAGTTCATTAGAATTTTCTGTAAGATCATATTACATTTCTTTTGTGTACAGAGAGAAATAATATTATTTTTTATATTGCAAAGTAATTGAACTTTCCTGTGGTCTTACAATTTTATCGAGAAATTTTTGACGAAGCATTGGATAGATACTGATTGGTTTTGAGCCCAGCAACCGACCATTCCGACTATGTGTTTTTCAGGCTTTTTCCTCAGTCACACCAGATAAATACCAGAATGATAATTAGAAACTTGTCCCCTAATCGTTGATTTTTAGTTACATCCGGCAAATATGGGAATGGTATCTTGAACTTGATCCGTGGCCGACTTTTTTAAAAAATGTTTTAGCAATCAAAGTCTGAGACGTCTTAAAACCATAAATAAAATTAAATTTTGTATATTTATTGTTTGATTATTACGAGATATGTATATGGAGTGAACAACAAACTCATAATGTAGGCTTTGCGAAATTAAATTAAGTTGCCGTAGCTAAGTTACTTAGTAATTGACAAGTCGTAGAAACAATTCTTGACTATGACTTCACCGGGATTTTTAGTCATATAAAATAAATAAATAACAGGACCTATGGTTTTAAATATTCCACACAAAACAAATAGGGGCCGTGGCTCAGTAGTTTTAAAATATAATAAAAATGATATTGCGGGCTGTCAATTTAATCGAAATTGTCTCAGTTACAGAAATGAAATAGTAAAATATGAGCTGTAACTACTTTGCTAGGAGTTCTGGCGGCGACCGTAGCTCTGTTGCTTTGGAAGTTGACGAAAACAACTACAGTGGTTGGTCATTTTGAGTACGATTTTTGGTTTTCTTAGCCATTTAATGCTAATGACATAGCAATGCTAATACATATAGTATATGGATTCAAGCAGCCGCAGCTCAGTTGCATTGTTTTCGAAAGTTTTTTTTGGAATGAATGTAATGACTAGTGAGATGTATTTCATTTATACATAACAAATAATATAACGATGGTTACGTTACACAAATCCAAATCGCTGAGGCCCAGTTCGAAATATATAGAGTTGTCATGGAAGAGGTTCCTTGTTGTTGTTGCTTTTTGTTGTATATTTAAAACTAATGACATAATCACATTGGCCCATGAAAAACAAACTTGATCGTGGCGTCGTGCGTAGAACACCTGCTTTACTTTAGGGATCTTGAGATGAAGACCACACACTAGATTCCGATTTAACATTATATTGCATTCAAGGTTGACCTAAGCCTAAGTTGCCTAAAGGATAAAAAAACTATTTTTTATATGGCCCAGTCTAGTAACCTTGGGCTTCGGCCCATCACGATTCGCCTTTAGCTGTTAAGTGTTAAAATCCACACCCAGGCCCCGGCCGGGACCTGAACCCGGGACCTTCGAGCTGATGGCCTACCGCCGCAGACTGCTGGGCCACCCGGTCGGCGTTACCCAAAGAACATAATTACAAACTGCACTGCATACAAACTTTTGCTAAACAGTTCCGTGTTGGACTGAAACAATGAATTGTATATTAAGACGGTACTAAACAGGGATGGACGCAGAGAGACCCTGGCGCCCCTTCCCTTTTTTGTTTTGGCCATAACATTCACAGACCAAATTGTCAAGTATTCAGAGTAACTCTATATAACACACAGCTCATTGGAAAGTAGATATAAAACCATATTTTTATGCTTGCAAGCAGAACTGGCCAGGGGTGGTTGGTCCATTCAGGGTGCCCCTCTTTTAAAAGCGCCCTCCCCTTAAAACTCGGCTTATATATATATAAACAAATATCCTTAGCAGAAGTGAATGCAAACAGAATATCAAAACTTTGGCGTTCAGGGGTGATTGGTCCATTCAGGGTGCCCTTCTTTTACAAGCGTCCTCCCCTTAAAACTCTGCTTATATATGTATATAAAGCAAATATCTCTAACAAAAAAGAATGCAAACAGAATATCAAAACTTTGGCGTTCAGGGGCGATTGGTCCATTCAGGGTGTCCCTCTCTTGCCGGGGCCCTTTTAAACCTCGGCTTGTATATGTATAGAAAGCAAATATCCTTAGCAGAAGTGAATACAAACAGAGTATGACAACTTTAACGATCAAGGGTGGATTGGTCTACTCAGGGTGCCCCTCTTTTACAAGCGTCCTCCCCTTAAAACTCGACTTATATATGTATAGAAAGCAAATATCCTTAGCAGAAGTGAAAGCAAACAGAATATCAAAACTTTAAAGATCAGGGGTGGTTGGTCGATACAGGGTGCCCCTCTTTTACATGCGCTCTCCCCTTAAAACTCGGCTTATACATGTATAGAAAGCAAATATCTCTAGCAAAAGTGAATGCAAACAGTGTATGAAAACTTTAATGATCAGGGGTGGTTGGTAGATACTGGGTGCCCCTCTTTTTACAAGCGCCCTCCACTTAAAGCTCTGTTTATATATGTATGTATATAGACTAAATTAATATAATGATTACATTGGAAAATAATATCCTATTGTGATATTATGCTATTCAGAGAGAGACGTGGAAAGTAGAATAGTGGCCAAGCAATCTTTGAAATTTATTGTCAAATGGATTCCTCTATAGAAACTCAATCAAGGTAGAGATGGTATTGCAATACAACCAGAAGACTCCTTCAGCATTTACTTTTAAGTATATGAGTTGAAACATTAATATTATGGAGTTAGGTTTGTGTCTCTTCATAATCGTGAAAGAGTTCTAAATAATGATTGGCGCTTCCAAATGGTAAGATTATATTAATGATACGAAGGAGGCTAGGAAATACAAATTAACCATATTTGGCTATTGAAGTTTATCGTTAAACTCTTATTTAGCATTACATATGGTATCCGAACATAATGATAATAATAATAAAGGTAAGGATTTTGAAAGCTTGATTAATGTTGGGAAAATGTCGGGAAGGATAGGGAATTTGAAACATTTCACTACTCTTTCCATCGTCTAAGATCGTGTAAAACTTTAGATCTGACGCCAAGACATGGAGCAGGGTTAAGAGTTTGGCTTTTAACTAGTGGTAGGAAAAAAAGAGTGGAGGGGATAGGGAAGTACTGTATATCAATGCCTAGGCCTTGCTAAGACAGCACATGGCGTCAAGGCGCGGGAAAAGATTAAGATTTTGAGTTTTCATGAATGATATGAAAATGTTGGGAAGGCATAGGGAATACAAAATAACAATACTATGGTAGTGTATCGTGGTGTCAAAGCTTATATACGATCTCAATAGTGGTAAACGTGGAGCAGGGTTAAGATTTCAAGTCTTAAATACGGGTATGAAAATCTTGGGGGTGGATAGGGAATACAAAATAACATTATTAGAGTACTCTATCTTGATGGTAAAGCTTACATAGAACTTCAAATATGGCGTCAAGGGGTGGAAAAGGGCTAAGGTTTCAAATTTTCATTAATGATATGAAAATGTTGGGAAGGAATAGGAAATACAAAATAGGAATTATTTACTAGTGTATATCAAGGCCATGAGCCATTAGGGAACCTTCAAATATGGCGTCAAAGGGGGGGAAATTGGTTAAGATTCCAAGTCTTAAATAAAGATATGAAGATGCTGGGAAGGAATAGGGAATACAAAATAACATTATTCGAGTACTATATCTTGATGGTAAAGCTTACATAGGACTTCAAATATGGCGTCAAAACGTGGAAAAGTGTTAAGATTTTGAGTTTTAACTAAGAGTAGAAAATGTCGCGATGTGACAGGGAATACAAAATAAGAATCATTTAGTAGCGTATTTCAACGCCACAAGCCGTTAGGGGAGCCTCTGGGTTGTATGAGAAGTGAAAATATCAAGTTTTCAGAAACAATCCAGACATACAATATATTTTCAGAGAAACACAAATCGAGGCCTTGTACACCCTTTTTTCTCCCGTCTCCCATCACCCATTTGAAAACCATAGCAATATGGAAGGGCAATGATGCTTATAACAGTCTTCATGCGTTTTAAAAATGTGAAAGGACTTACTCAGTTGCCTCTCTTGCACTGACTGACTGAAAAAAACAAAAGCGAATCCCCATTGGTAGGAGCTGCGCATGCGCATTGTGACATCATGGGAGAAGGCGATGGCTGAAGGGAGCTCATAGCAGATACACATGTGCTGAGATTAATGGCCATATGGTTACCATATGGTTTTGTTAGAGAAGATAGAGGGAGGCTGTCTGTCATCTCTTTCATTTCCCGTGCACGTGAAGCGGATACACGTGTGCCGCGCTTAATGACCATATGGTTACCATATGGTCTTCTTAGAGGAGATGGAGAGAGGGTGACTGTTGCCTCTTTAATTTCCGGTGCACGTGATGCGGATACACATATGTGGATCTGAATGACCATATGGTTTTTTTAGAGAAGTTGGAGAGAGGGGAGGGTAAATGTCGCGTCTTTTATTTCCGATACATGCAAGGGGGACTGCATTCTGAGTTTGTCTGTTGAGTAGCCTAGACATCAATTTGCTATATTTCCAGATTTTGGAATTAATATTCAGTGATTAAGATATTATTATTGGATATCTTTGAAATTAAGGAAAAGCAAAGTAAGTTGAATTATATTTGTGTCATGTTAATTTACAGTTTTGACTTAACTATTGCAAGTACACATGTTTGATGATTTTAGACTTTGAAGAGAATATAACTAATGAGAATTCTTAAAAGAAAAGAACAATTTATGTTTCAAATACAAAATTTTAAGTTCAGGAAAATAATCAATCTGACTAATGACACAATTTATAGGCATCTGTTTTTAAACACAGTTGGATGTAGGAAGTGTACTTTAAAGAAAGAGTAACATAGTTCTTTATTAATTAAAATAGTGATAGGATTTCATTGATGACAACTCAAAATGATCTTCCTTTTTCTATTAATGATCTTAGCAGCATTTGTTAAGGTATCTGGCTAGAGGTTTCAATTGAGAGAGTATACAAGTTATTGCATATATAAAAATGTTAAGAAAATAATTTGGAACAAAAAGTTTTAATAAGAAAGAAAAAAATTGTAACAAAGTTTTAGTAAGAAAAAAGTTTGTAAGAAAAAAGTTTGCAACAAAAATAAATTGGAACAAAAAGTTTTAGTAAGAAAAAAGTGTGCAACAAAAAATTTGGAACTTAAAGTTTTAATAAGAAAGAAAAAAATTGTAACAAGTTTTAGTGAGAAAGAAAAAAATCTTAAGAAAAGAATTTCTTTAAAAAAGTGTTGGTAAAAAGATCTTAAGAATAATTGTGAAAAGAAAATTTGGAACAAAAAAAAACAACTTACTCAAAAATTTTAAGGTTTTACATTCAGAGAAAATAAAAGTTCTTATTATAAGGCATTCTTCTTTCTCTTATGGAAAAAAGTATTTTTAAGTTGAAAAACATTAAAAATTAACAAACATCATATTACTGAAAATAATTTTATTTTTTCGTTACAGATTCGAAACCAGTCCATTTTGTATTGGGAGTTGAAACTTCATCAGCTATTCCATTTTGTGTTCATCTTATGTTGTGACTTGTATTTTGAATAATCAGTGTAAGTTGAATTTTAAAAACATTTTGCTTCTCAACCCAAAGTCAAAGCCAACTTTCTATTTTATGTTTCACACTCGTCCATGTCTTTTGTTTTCGTACCGGCACAAGTGTAACTATCAAAGCAAGGAAAGAAAATATTTGATATGATAATGACACCCAGGCGATTTTTCTTTCAGATAATTAACCTAAAAGTTCTGAAAACTAACCAAATGAGAAAAAATAAAACTTAGTTTTTTTCTTTTACATTCCTAAAAATCTAGGTTTCTTTTTTTAAACATATATTTCTACATTTTGCAGACACGTGAACTACTTTTTTCATTGATATGATAATTGAAAATTACTTAACTTGCCAACTTGATTGAAAATATATCTTTTCTTAGAAACAATTTGAGAAAAAAATCATACTTGCCACGACAAAGTATTGTTGGTTTCTATCTTAAAAGAAAATATGAATCAAGAAATCACTTTTATTCTTTGTATTTTCTAACTTTTGTGGAAACTACATGTAATATAGTGTTTTTGTCCATCACTTATTAGACATACGTATCTTTTTTAGAATTATGGTCACCACTATTGAAAACATCTGTGCCGAATTCCACGAAGGAGGTCTCAACACTAATGACAAACTAATACGCACGTGGCAATGGCTGTGTTACCTGCAGGCTCAAGGTCATATTCCCTTAAATATTGATGTAAGTAAAATGTTTATTGCTCATCTTGTAAAGATGTGTGTGGATCGTATAGAGGAAATCGTTCATGCCTGTCGAAACGTGGCAGACATTGTCGATTTGTTCAGTACGGTCCCTTCTAGATTTGAGGGCGAAATTAAACTACTCCGAAGGAAATTTGACAATTTATTTGGCAGAGGTATGATCGATTGTGACCGTGTGAATTCTAATGCCGTATATGCATTTTTGGGGAGGTGGGACGGCGATAATTTCTATGCTGCGCTGGGACAGTTTCCAATGCTGCCTTTTATTCCTGGTGGTGAACGTATCCCTTGCGCTAATACTTCGCGTGATATTGTACGGGGTACACAAAACCATCAGAATAAGGTGGTCGTGGAATCTGTCCCAGTGGCTTCCACTTCTACTGCAGCTATGCCGGAGGAGTTCCCTGTTTGCAGCCCCTTACTCGGGGATGAAAGCATGGAAGCTCTGATGGAGAGCAATGTGGATCTGGAAGTGGATCGTATTGTGAATGAGGTGGCCAGTGGGATGTTTGGTGATATTTCTTCCGTTGACACAAATGTTTCCAACGAACCTGGTCCCTCGAGACAAGAGGCGGTGTTGGTGATTGAGGATAATATTATCCCTCACGATAATGATGCACAAGTTATCATAGAGGATAATACTGACCCTGATCAAAGGAATGTTGAAGTCGTAAATTATAATGATGAGAGCTTACTTTAGAATATTAATTTACATAATTTTAATCTGGACGACCAGATCATGAAACACATGATAAATGATATTAACGATAATCAATAGCAGGATTGGGTACCTCCTGGCCGTAACTTATACGGTGCTGGAACCCAAGGTGCGAGTACTAGTAGGGGTAATGCAGACAGTAGTAGCAATGCCTCTACTAGTCATAATACTAATTTTGAAATCGTTTCTCGTCGTAATCGTATGTATCGAAACTTTGGAATTGAAGGGAGAGAAATAATTATCGAACAAAATTCCGGCGTAAGTGCCCATAATATACAGGCCTATGTTGCGAATCTCTTTTCCTTTTGCACTGGATAATATTATTCCCGACGTTGGTGCTGAGGCGTACGTTGGTTTAACGTTGGATCCAAGCAATTCCACGGTTAATAGACCGATGTACGTGGGGTGGAGACGAAGGATGAGTTGTCGCAAGATGCAATTTTGCGTTCCATAGAAAACGTCATTCAAAGTAATGAAACTTTCCTTTTAGGCCAAGTGAACATAAAAGTAAATTTTGTGAATCCATATAAAGGAAGAGGGAGAGTAACTAAGCGCCAGGATAAAAATCATGGAAATGACTGCCTTCCTCGAGAAATACATCATCTCGCCTCCAGTAGACCTCAACTGTCTCCCACAGAGTTTGGTCTTGACCATAGCAAAAGCTGAAGGTCAAAAGGATAAAGTGTACAATCTTCAGGATTTAAAACGTTGTCCAAATGCCTGGATCAATGAAACGAAAGATCTGTGTGAGATAGCAGGGGTTAATGTAGAGATGCTGAGAGGATGTGGTGTCGAGGAAATCAATCAGTTCCAGCAGCATTTACTTCCGCGTTATAGAATTGTAATATATGAGAGGAATGCAGGGACAAGGGAGGCAACTATTCAGTACGCGGGACCTGAAGCTGAAAAATCAGCTTTATATACATTATAACGAGGGGCATTATAGTGCAATCACGTTTATTAAATCCTATTTGAGAGTAAAATACTACTTTCCTTTTTGCTTGAATTGTTATGGGAATAAAGATAACTATGAGTGTAAGTTTAAATGTTTCTACTGTGAAGTTAGCCACACAATTTCTGATGAGGAAAAAGGACGATTTTCCTGCTTCGTTTACAAAAGAGTATTTCCTTCTCTTGAATGCTATAAAAATCATGAAAAGGTACCTAACAAAGGCAAGGCCATATGTTACAATGTGAAGCAGTGTCCGAATTGTCGTGTAACCAACGATATGCGGAAAAGAAAAAATAACAAACAGCCACATGAATGCGGAGAACATTACTGCATACAATGTGAAAAGTATGTCATGCCAGACCACCAATGTTTTTTGAAAAAACTGAAACCAGAACATTACACGAAATATCTGCATATTATATTTGACGTAGAAACAATGCTACTTGGTCCAAATACAAAGGGCGAGCGCGAGCATATTGTAAACTTAGTAAGTTTGAGCCACAGATGTAATGAATGTAAGGATAAGAATTCAAACGCCAGATACATGGATTGTGGAGACACGGAAAATGGGGGTATCCGTCATTTCTCCTTCAAGACAATGAAAGAGTCCATGTATTAAAAGAACGTCCTTCGTTTGAGAAGACTGTGATTTTAAGTCATAATGGTTCGAGATATGACATGATTCTGGCGGCCAAGGCTTTATTAGTGGACCAAGGTTTTGGCAAAGAGCTGAAAATTATTCCTCAGGGCCAAAAGATTATAGAAATAGCTTAGGGTAGCAAGAAAATCATCTTCCGGGACACTTTTTGTATATGGGTGTTAAACAAGCGAAACTCCCTAAAACTTTAGGGTTAGAAAATCCCTTGAAGAAAGGAGTTTCCCTACTTGTTTAATGTGCCTGAAAATCAGGATTACAATGATCTCATTTTTGATTTTGAATATTTTGACCCCCAAAGCCGGACAGAGGAAGAATTCAAAGGGCTGAAAGAATGGCATGACGAATGCGTTAAACAAGACTATAAATTCAATAGGCAGCAAGAATTATTGGAGTACTGCAGGAATGATGTACACATATTAGCTAGTGGCGTAGTAAAATTTTCAAACATTATTGAATAGCGTACGGATGGTCTGCAGTGTTTTCTTGTACCATCAACTATTGCAAGCATGGCCATTAAAGTGTTTCGAACTCTCTACCTACCGGACGAGACTATTTCGATTATCCTTCCACGCGGATTTGAACACCGAGACCGCCAGAGTAAAGAAGCCGTGCAGTGGCTAAGTTACATGTCCCACATTCGAGGGGAAAAAATCCGACATGCCGCGAGTGGAGGTGGATGGAAAGTTGGAAAATATAAGGTAGATGGCTATGAAGAAAAAACAAAAACAGCGCTGGAATACGAAGGGTGTTACCATCATGGGTGTCCTTTTTGTTTTCCTTACCTCAGGCACGAAGCCATCGATGGCGGGGAAACCAAGGAGCAAAAATTTGCACGGACCATGGAGAAAATTAAATATTTGAAAAAATCATTGAAAAACAAAGTTATTGTAATGTGGGAATACGAGTGGGACAAGGAAGTAAAGAATGATAGGCGCATCCAAGACTTTATTAAGACAGACGGTGCCACGCTGGATGGAGGTCTTAGTCCAAAGCATGCATTCAAGGGTGGCAGAAGAGAATGTTTCAGGTAATTCTACAAATGTTCAGAAAATGAAAACATTTCCTACGTAGATGTAACTTCATTATATCCTTGGGTAATGACAACAAAACCGTTGCCAGTGGGACCTCCCAAGGTGTACAAGGCCAATTTCCCCGATATAACCAAAGTTAAGGGTCTAATAGGCTGCACGATAGAACCCCCAAGAGCCCTGAAAATCCCACTTTTAGCTATGAATTGCCATTCTAGATTAATGTTCGGCTTGTGTCGAACATGTATGGAAGAAACAAATATCGGGGAATGTAAACACGACGCGGAAAAGCGAATGTTTAGAGGCACGTTCTGTTGACCCGAGCTTCAAAAGGCTATCAAAAAAGGATGCATAGTCAAAGAAATCTACGAAGTATGGGAATTCGAGATGAAAACAGGATTATTCAAAGACTATGTTGGAAGCTTTCTACGAATGAAACAAGAGGCAAGTGGTTTCCCTGCAGAGTGCAAAACTAAAGAACAAAAAAGAGAATATATTAAAAACTATGAAGAACATGAATATATCCTAATGGAATATAATAATATTTCTCATAATCCAGGTTTGAAATATATATAAAAAATCTTCTTGAATTCCCTATTTGGTAAATGGGATCAAAGAACCGACATCGCTCAAACCTGTGTTGTAACGGACAGTCAGACATTTCTCAGCCTCCTGCTGTCCCCCCAATATGAGGTATCAACCGTTGATCCGATCGGACATCTTATTGTAACATATCGGGATGTTGAGAAAGAAAATGCGCTGCTCCCTTTCAAAGGGAACGTTTGCCTTGCAGCCTTTATATCGTCATGGGCACGACTCCGACTATATAAACTAATTGAAAAAGTGGGCTACGATAAATTACTGTACGTAGACACTGATTCAATTATGTTTATTCAAAATAAGTATGACCAACCCCCGCTTTATCTTGGAAATTATTTGGGGCAGCTAACTGATTAAATTGAACCTGGATGGAAAATAATTTGGTTTATTGGGTTGGGTCCTAAAAATTACGCGTATCGAAAAAGAGAAATTAGTACGGGAAGAATTGAAGATGTAATGAAAATACGGGGGATTACTCTTAATTACAGGGCACGTCAAGAAATTAATTTTGAACTGTTTTAGGACATAACGACAACAGACTTTAAGACACTCCCCTAAGGATATTGTGATGCATAAGTGTGCGTGTGTCAATAGCTGGGAAAGTTGGGTTCATATCCATGACGGTATAAAAAGGAAATCTCTATTGCAATTGGAGCAGTTCAAGTCGAGATGTTGTCCTTTCAACACCCTTGTACGCTTTTGGTCGCCAGAACTTCCCGCTGTGGTAAAACTTACTTTGTAAATCGTTTACTTGAACACCGTAATAAAATTTTTCTGTTCTGTTTAAAGAAATCGTTTGGTGCTATGGAGCGGCGGTACCAAACCTTAGTGTATCTAACGTTAAATTTCATCATGGAATTCCAGACATGGAAACATTTCAGATTCAACCTAATTCCTGATTATTTCTTGATGATTTGATGAGGGAAACTGACGCACACGTCGCAGACCTATTTACTAAATTCACACATCATAAAAGTTTATCTGTAATATAATAGAGAGAACAACAATTGTTCAAAACTTGTTTCCAAAAGGTAAACATGCACGTGATATCTCTCAATGCTCATTATATCGTAGTTTTTAAAAACCCACGTGATAAGTTACAAATCCAATACTTGGCACGTCAAATTATGCCTCATCATAGCAAGGGTGTTGTAGAGGTATTTGAAAAAGCTAAAGTCAAACCTCATTCTTATTTGTTATTTGATTTAACTCAACAAACCCCTGATCCGTTACATAAACGTAGTCAAATTTTTCCAGATGATAGCATGTATGTGTACGCACATGTAAAAGACATGAATACTCCAATCATGCTCAGTCGCTAACAAGATGTCGAGCTTGAAGCTTCACTATAAGACACTCCGTACGCTGTGTAAATGTAAAGGCAGAAAACACAAATTGCTATTACAAAAAGCATCTGGATGTGTTATTCGGACTGTAGCACAAGTTGCTAAAAATACCATAAAGGGCAACATCCCGCTTTCTCCTCGTCAGAAGCAACGTCTATGTCGTCATAAGAAGAGGCTCCGTGCTCTTGCTCTTGCAAAATCCAGTCTTAAGAGCAAACGTAAACTATTAACTCAAAAGGGTGGTGCAATTTTACCTTTATTGTTAACACCCGTATTAAGTGCAGTCGCAGGCACTTTATTTAATCGATAGTATGGCTACTTCACAGTTTCAAAAAATGATACTTGTTCCCGAGCAGACATCTGCTCAAATGATTTTTTCTGTTAAATCCAGTGAATCACATCAGGCTCGTTTAGATCAAGATATGCAGGATATATTACAACCCACTGATCTAACAACCCAAGGAAAATGGAAATTGTACCACCAAGCTCCGCATCGATACTTGGAACATACCCCTTAAGCACATAAACCAATAGTACTACCTCTAATAGACACGGATCCCTCAATGGCACCAACAAGTCAACCTTCACCATTATTTCAATTCATTCTTGATTCTGTTCCGAAAACACTTAGTCGAAAAACGTTAGTCTTATTAAATCTAATGCACGCATCTAATCGCATCAGTTGGGATCCGAAAGGTGTCGTAACCATAGACAATAATCTTGTTCCTGGGTCCAACATTATCGATCTCGTGAATGAAGTGCTAAGAAAAAGAGCACCACGTAACCCTGTAGGAATCCAAACATTCAAGCAACTGCTTCAGGAATTTAATATTCCTAAAGAATTAATTAATTTTCAATTTGGTGCAGAAATTATAAAGCATCGGCTGAAGGTAAAGAAACCTAAGCCAAAAGCAAAGAAACGCAGCATTTTTAAAAATATCTTTAACCATTATAGAGAATACAAGTTTTAAATCATGTCTTTACGTAGAGTATATTATACATATACGGAACCAGTGTGTTTGGGGACTGTTTCCGAGCTACGAAAGAAGACCAAATTGTCAACAAAAAACATTCAAAAATGGTTAGCTTCACAAGAAGCACATACATTACATACCCCCGCACGAAAAAACTTTCCTCGGAAACAATACTATGTCAATGGTCCTCATGAATTAATTCAAATGGATTTGGCGGATATGCAAAATGTGGCAAAGTGTAATCATATGTAGAGATACATTTTGTGCGCCGTGGATGTGTTTTCACGTTATGCGACTTGTATTCCTGTCAAGAACAAATCGGGTCCTATTATGGCTGAAGCCATCACAAAAATTTTGAAATCGGTGAAATTTCCATTCATTCATTGTCAAACTGATTTGGTAACCGAGTTTTATAATCGTCATGTAAAGCGCATCTTTGAAAAGTATCGCATCAATCATTATAGTGTCCATTCGGAAATGAAAGCAGCTTGTAGAACGTTTCATACTCACATTAAAGGAAAAAATGTACAAATACTTTACAGCTGAAAATACGTATCACTACATTGACGTGTTAGACGATCTTGTACATAGTTATAATCACACTATTCATTCCACCATTAAGATGACACCTGCAAACGTTAATGATTCCAATGTAAATCAAGTGTGGCAAACCTTATACGGAAACAAAACTAAAAACAAACCCAAATGTAAATTGCATATGGAAGATTATGTTCGGGTTAGCAAATATAAACATAAATTGGAAAAGGGATACTTGCCGAAATGGTCTCGTGAAATCTTTATTGTAGGCCAATGTGTGAAAAGTACACCAGTCACCTATAAAATCAAAGACTGGAACGGTGATTCCATTAAGGGAATCTTTTACTCTCAAGAACTTCAAAAAGTCCTTGTAGGGAAAAAGAAAACATATCTCATTGAGAAAGTAATAAATCGACGAAAAGGTTGGGTCTACGTCAAATGGTTAGGATATCCTCCAACTATGAATAGCTGGGTGCGACAACAAACGTTCAGTCTACTTCGTGATGTCGTCCGAGCAGGGATTCGATGAATTTTATGTAACCCAGCATCTAAGGCAAGCAGTCATATTTTTTAGAATACAACAGCATAATATAAAACTAAACTATGCTAGCCAGTCCATTTGACGGGTGATTGGGTGGTGCGTGGAACCGGTATTACGATCCCCTTTTGTTTTTATAATTTTCAGCACGAGGAAGGAATTATTATTCAAACACGAGGGAAAAAGAAAACCGAATACAATATTAAATTTCCTCCCGCCTATTAAGAGTCTGTTCCTCGAATGTTGGAAAGTATTCCTCGTATTCTCCAAGACTAGCAACATGAACAAGCTCAAAAAGGAAAAGAGGGCGAAAACCAACGAATATTAACTTTACTTGAAAAAATACTTAAAGTTACAGTTTTCAATAATAATCATGAAGAAGGGGAAGATAACGATGAGGGATTTCTTCTCGATGAGGAAAGCAATAATGATGATGCAACGGCAATTGATGATCCTATCATGTTACATTATGATAGTACACGGCATCAAGTCTTTATTAAACACCAACGTTACCGTCGTCGACAATATGTGATTGGTATGACCCCAGGCTTTCAAAATTTATTTGGATTCAGTAATGATCCAAATGTAAGTACAGGCGCCATTCACTTTTACCCTATACATCGTAGCAGACGACCCATGATTCTAACTGCTGTTACACCGTATCCATGTAATCTGGAATATAATATACTATCGAAAATTAATGTTTGTCTTGATATTGTCAAGACTCAGCCTAATATTGGCCAACTTTTGCGAAAGATTAGCGTACATGAATACCAATACGGTCAAATACAATCATTTATTTTTGATCATCCACAGTATGTGAAAGTGGAAAGAAATATTTTGATACCTTACACATAGACTTACAAGACGAACATGCTAAAAAATTGCCATTTCAATTTGGAACGTCAAGCATTACACTTCACTTTAAACAGAAAGCAACATCATGATTTCTGAAAGTACAGGTTTCTACATCCCCCTAAGTTCCAATACTAGTACACATACGTATGCCGGTAATGCACCCAGCCATTTTCGTAATATTCTGAATCATCATATACAGTTAAATGATGCTTCGTGGATATTAGGTCTTGCAGAAATTCATATCCCCCTTACATGTGAAAATGTTCTTGAAGGAGAAGATATCTTCTGGTTTGATTTAACAAATAGTACAAAAGTGAAACAAAGTTACAGCAGGATATTATGCAACTATTCAGCATTTACTGGATGAACTCAATAAAATTACACCAAAAATACAATTCGCATATTCCAATACGGTACAAATTACAGCGACGGATATAATTCAATCTGTACATCTACCTCCCCTACTAGCATTACAATTAGGATTCGAACCAAACATTAACATATTAAAAAAAGGAATCATTCAAAAACAGCCTTACTTGAGTATTGGATATCCGCAGGAAGTGTTTGTATATACGGATCTTATTCAACCACAATATGTTGGCGATACAAAAGCACCCCTACTTCGTATTGTTGCCATGGCGGATACGAATCATGGAAAAGTCCAAACCATTACCTTTCAAAACGTTCATTACTTTCCATTATCCAGATTAGGTTTTGATATCATTGAAATCCTACTAAAGGACCATGCAGGGCGAGATCTGCCATTTGCATCTGGAACGTTGACGGTGACACTTCACTTTAAAAGTCTCTCCAAATAAAAGTTAGAACATATCGTGGTCGCGGAATACCTTATTTCGCAGGACCTGTTTACCAGCGCGTGCATAGAATAGGGAGTTTATTTCATGGTCTTTTTCGTTTTGCCATGCCATTTATTAAACAAGGCGCAAAAGCAGTTGGACGACAAGCCTTACAGACTGGAATGCAAGTTGCGGGTGATATGCTGGAAAATCGTCCCGTTAAGGAATCAATCAAAGCACGCGTTCATGAGGCTGGATCGGCTTTAAAGACAAAAGTCGCAAATAAAATGAGTCAGTTGCTTACTGGAAGTGGTCGCAGACGGGTACGTAAGCGAAGAGCTCCTGGTCGTGTTGGTCCACCTCGAAAAATAAGCAAAAGACGCCGTACCAAAACACGCGATATTTTTAGTTAATCATCATGTCCTTCCTTACACTCGGCAGTAAAGTGTTTTGTACCAATGAATTTGATTTGGTATCTGTACCCATGACACAAACAGCTATTGAATCCTCACGCATGGTTGAATATCGACCTATTTCCACATTAACATCCGAAGGACCTATTGAATTTGTTATCCCGGAGACACTGCAGAGTATATTCATCCGGCATACCGCTACCTTTACGTTAAATGTAGAATTATCCGTGGTGTTGGTACCAATCTTCATGTAGCAGCAGCAGGAACTCCACCCGTTGCAGCCGATATTGTCGGACCCGTTAATAATTTCCTCCATTCGCTATTCAGTCAAGTAGATATTGCCTTAAATGACAAGTTGATTTCATCTTCTAATGGTACATACCCTTATCGTGCATATATCGAAACCATTCTCAATTATTCCGAGGATACTAAATCCACAAATTTAACCAGTGCATTATGGTATAAGGATGCTGCAGGTCAATTCAATACTTTAGGCGATGCAAACACCGGATTTCAAAAACGTGCTTCTTATGTTGGTGGCAGTGCTAACTTTGAAATGTTTGGACGCCTGCATACAGATATTTCCCTAATAAGGTTCTCCCTAATAAGGGAGTATTCTCCCTAATAAGGTTACTCTTCGCGTAAAATTATATCGTAGCAAAGATACGTTCTGTCTTATGGCAGGGCAAAATGAAAACTTTAAGGTTGAGTTAAAGGATGATACACTATATGCCCGTCGCATGGATATATCAGCTGATTTGGCTCTTCAGTTAAATAGCTACATGCTTAAAGATACTGCAAAATAACCATTAACGCGAGTTTAAACTCGTGTACATACCATTCCTCAAAATGTATCAACATACAATCTGGATAATTTATTCCTGGGTAATGTGCCTAAAGGCCTTGTCATTGGATTTGTCTCAAATACTGCATTCAATGGTCGATATGATCTCAATCCCTTCCATTTCGAACACTTTGATTTAAATCATCTTCAGGTTCAAGTTGGTTCTAAATTTTATCCACCCACTCCCTTAACTAGAAAGTTTGCAGACCGTTTGTACCTTCAAAGTTATTACACTTTGTTTTCCGGCACTGGTATTTTCCATCAAAATGCTGGTCATACTATTACCTATGATGATTATCCTCAAGGGTATACATTATATGCTTTTATTGTGTCTCCTGCCAATACGCTTGATGATAGTACTTGGGATGTTAAGATTCTCCTGTAAATTTGAAAATTGGATTTGCAAATCGACTTCAACATTCAATCACCTGTATTGTCTACGCACAATTCAATTCCCTGATCCAGATCGATAAAGATCGGAGCATTTATACTGATAATGCTATTTAAAATCATACCTTTGCAAAATACCTCAAATCTATGACATCTATATAAGGTAGCAATAACATTGTATTTACCTCAGTCATTCGTGCGACGTTATGAAAAGAAGTAGTGTGCAGTTCACAGCCTTTGACCAGAGAGATGGCGAGACGCAGGATCTTGTGGTTAAAGAGCTTGCCATTGTGGATCCCGATCAAAATACGTCGCAGTCGTGGATGTTCAAACCCCCATTTCCATTTACGGAGTTACCGATAGCCTTGAAGTATACCAACGATTACATCTCTACGCATACCATTGGACTTCACTGGGATGATGGTGATTTGCCCTATAGTGATCTTAAAACAGTAGTAATGATTTATACTCAGACCAGTTCAGTGTTGTGTACCTACGGAGAAACACGCCAACATTTTCTCCAACGCCTTCTTGGACGGCCTGTAATTAACGTAGAAGATCTCCAGTGTCCTAAATATATAGATTTATGTTTTCCTGTATCTTCGTGTGTACATCCACGACTTCAGTTTGAAAAGTGTCGATGTGCAGTGCGTGAAGCCAAAGCGTATGGACAGTACCTAAAATACCTGGACTTAGCTCGCTATATCCTTCCCCGGCGATGTCCTACATATATTCCAACACCCATTGTCGACTCAGATGTGGACTCATAACATCATCGAGACTATTCTTTTTGATTGTCTAAGTTCAACGGTATTCAGCGGTGTATATGCCATAGATACTCTTCCTGTGCAAGTAAAACACCCAGCCGCATTAATAATAAATTTAAGTCTCTCCAATAGTGGCGGCAGTCATTAAGTGTGCGTATATATTAATAGAAAAAGAATCGGCGATTATTTCGATAGTCTGGGAAATTCACCTCCTAGACCCATTGTGAAATTCTTACAAAGAAACTGTAAATATTATTACGTAAATAGTGTCCAGTACCAGCATGACCAGTCTGTCTTATGCGGACTGTTTTGTATTGTGTATATTTACTTTAAAGTTCGTAATCAAAATGTATTGAATAAATTTCATAAAACCAACTTAAAACAAAATGATTGTCTGGTACTCAACTATGTCAGAAAAATCAACGCAAAAACTAAAAAATGTAAATAACTTTTCTATGTACCATGTAGTAGAGTAGTTTATTTGTAATAAAAACCTTTTACCTCTAATTTATTTTGGTTTTCATTTCATGAAATAAAAAGCAAACACCATATCCTTGTAGTATAGATTTATTATGATGCAAGTACAATTTTACAAATGAATTGTGAATATTCCATCCATCAGTTTTGATGGTTGTATCTTTAACCAAAATTGTAGTTGCATACAATTACGCAGTGCGCATGCATACTCATGCACAGGCTGGTGGTAATTACAACATAAAATATTGAGTTTGAAACTTAATGCGCGTAAGGCAGGACATCCCTGATCTTCAACATTCAGAACGTTTTCCATGTGGAATAGTTTCCGTAATAATGTAATCTTTCCACTACCTTTGCAATAAAAGACAGAACCCATTTCACAAGATTGTGAAACAATATGGCGGATGTGGGATATAGTATATCCATTCATAGTGTCCCAGTGTAACCCGTGCAAATTGTGAGTTAACCATTCGACTTGCCTCTGATATCCAACCGGTAAATCATAAATTTCACAAGCTAGTTTTACCATACAATGAAATAATAGAGTTGCATCACATGCAGCTAGACAAAATTCACGCATAATGAATTTATTCGCTGAAATTTTGAATCCCTGAAAATCAAGAATGTACTTTCTTGTGCTTAGTAAACCAGAACAAATAGGATTTTGTTGCTCAAGAATCAACGGTATTAACTGAGCAATACACTCCGGGTCTTTCATGAACAGCGTGAACAAACTTTAAACAGCGTGTTTTTCCCAATATGAAAATGGCTATCTTGCTGAAAATGTTAATAATAGTCTTGAAAAATCTCAGGGTGGTTAATATGAGTTTCGACATGTTGTGCGATTACTGTTCCTGTGATCCATACATACATACACTCATGCACACTATGTAAATTACATTCATTACATTGAATTGGATTTTCTTTTAAATATGCAATTATAGTTTTCAAAATACACTTGTCCACTATATATTCGCCCTTACAATTCAAACTCTGTAACATAATTCACTACGCCACAGGGTCTTCACGAAGAGCACGGTCCTTGGCACGGAGTAATGTTACCATTTCCCAGGGACACGTTCTCAGTATGTGACGAATGCCCCAGTCAAATTTTCCCTTCAGCGTAACTCCTGCTGGATGTTTCTCCAAATACAAGTAAAACAATGTTTTACAGTCCCTGGATCTTCAGTATCAATTTCGTACGTTCTTCATTCATTCTATTTATCTCGTAAGCTGAGGTATTTGGAAATGTATAGCCTCCAAGATGTTCAAAGCAGATATGATTGCATGGAGTAGTACAGTTATTAAAGCACCCTTCACAGAGCGTGGCATGGTCGGGAAACAAGTCCTCAATGATCGAGTATATGCAGGCTTCGTCCACCCAACGCGGAGAGCATTTGCAGGGCTCCTCTGCGGGCGGAGTAATAACAACTTCAGTAGCACTTGCCTTCGACATAGTTAAGTGGAGACTGACGACCCCTATAAGCAACGTATATGCGTTATAAACCTACGCGCAGGCCGGAAGAGTCGGGGGTGGCCGCTGTTTCCCACGGTCGGTCCCTTCAAGACCGGATGATCCATATGGTAGGGGTCACCAAAGGTCGTGAGAAACGTCAAAATTCAAATTAATGGGGCACAGATGTGCACATTTTGGTGGTTGCGCCTGCGAGAAAACCGACTTCCTCTACTATGATGCACTAAAACTGGATTCAACTTACTTTTGTACTACATGGAATGTAAACAATGAAACAGAGTAGTAGACATACATGAAACCAGATCCCGTGGGAACATCGACATAAACACATAACAATATGCTTTTAGTCAGTATTTCCATTTTGGAAGTTTCATACGAAATCCAGGCAGATCACAAGCTACAAAATGCAGGTTGCAGGATAAATTTGGGGGGCGGTCTTATGATATTTTACTTCCTGCTTTACCCAGTTCCTGTGACTGAGTGGTTGGTAAAGATCGCTGCCTTATAATTAAGTGATCCTGGGCAGGAGTTTGCTTCAAATAATTTCGTATGCCTACTAATACGTGACCGATCTAGTTGAGAGTTTTGCCGTCCGGAGATACCCATGTGTATTTGTGTATGTCATTGTGTTCAAAGTATGTGCTCTTTACCAGTAGGCATCTCTGGATCTCGATCTATAACTTTTCAGTTTGGACCACCAAAAGAGAGGGGGGAATTTTGTTTCGCAAAATTATTTTCACAGTGTCGAAAGTGGGTTTTGTGAGCAATTGTAGGAAATTTCATGGAAATATCTGGAAAACTTTCGCTTTTACCTGTCTGTTTCTCAATTACACGAATTAATAACGGTAAAGATAAAGCTATCCTCTGTGCGATTCGCACGCGCCGTGAACAGCGCATGGGGGGATGTGGAGGTAGCGCTCCACATCTCGACCTACGGTACGAACTGCGGTGGAGTGGTCAGTTCCACGCTCGACTGGCTTTACCTTCCCAAGGTGCCCAGGAGTACTAAGAGCACTCTGGTACTTAGTTAGATAGGAGGCTGAGTGCACCGTAGAGCGCCAGGCATGGGGACGATGAGTGCCTAACTTGTGACTGAAAATGTATCACAAAAATTGAACAGGATATTTTGAAACTGGTTAAATCAAAATAGGCTCAAATTGCGCGATATTATATTTACAATACAATCTGTCAAAAGTTAAAATTTGTGTTACGTTGAACTTATCACGTTGCACGAAGTGTATTAGAACTTTTAATTGAAGTTTTAACTTCTAGATTTGCTAATGACAATTTTCTTTTGGTGATGTTAGATGCATTCAGGCTGGTTTAGTTAAAATAGACAACAATAAATGATCGTATCTTAATGTAGCAATACTTACCCCAAGCTGGGTTTGTTCGTAAAACTGGCATAATATATTCATTTCATAATTTGACATGACAAAAAAGACATACATACACATGTGTTTAATTACCACACAATACATACAGACAAAATGAAACACATATACTCAATTTTACATTCTCCTCGTATTTGAACTTGGTTATTCATAGGTGTCGAGCTCGTTGGCAAAACGGAGTAGGGGAAACGCGCTGGACATTGCAGTCCGAAAGCAAACTAACATGGGTTCAAATCCTGTTCAAGCCAAAGAATTTTTTACAAAACAACCGTGAATAATCTAAACATCTCTTCTCATACAAAACGGAGAATATTTCCGACTGTGGATTGGAGCAACTGAGTCACTATAGCGAGGAAGACGATTTGCGAATGTTGGTTGGGAAAGTTCAAATCAAGTCTCACTGGGTTACGAGCAAAGTTAACAACACGTCATTGATCAGAAATATGCGCTTTTCATATTATTCTTAGAAAGAAACACCATAACATGTTAAGCAATAATAACGGATTTGAGGGACTTCTGATTTGAAAACCTGGGTTCGATTCCCCACCAGCCAGTTTCTTTTTCGCATACACTGAAGTATTCAGACAGATTTATCTCCGGGTTATGAAGAACCTACGAAGAATCACTGGTCAGAATCCGAGTAAACAGTGCGTGTGCTGTTTAGCATAATGATAATGTAATTTTCATATTTTTCATTGGTCTCTTTCTCTTCCTCTCTTTGTTGCTGTATTGTTATCGTATCTTTGCTGCGTCTTTCTCTTCTTCTTCTCTCTATCTATTTATCTTTATTTTTCTCCTACTTTACACACACTCTCTCCTTTTGTGCGTCTTCCAGAGCCAATTTCGGACCACTTTCGATGACCCGGTGATAGGGCCTGACCCAAACATAAGTGACCCGATTGACCCGGTCTCGAAATCCTATTTAACTGGCAATTTCGGGGTCGTATTTTTCTTGTTCTCGGGGCACATCTCCGGTCCTGGTCTCCCCTTAAAGAAACATTATTCAAACGGAACGATATAATTAAAATCTCTCGTTCATCCTACGGGATATCAAGTATAAATCGAATCAATGGGTCAGCATGGCCTACAGTATCTACTGTTTTTTTACAATCAGTGATTACGCTAGACCCCAGCCCCTGTAGGTGATGTCAGCGGAAAACCTCGAGACTACCCCGAACTTTAACATATTGTGGACAAAAGTTGATAGAAACTTTGCAAAACTCTACGTCCACCCTCCCAATTTTGACTTTACGCCCCCAATCTGAAAATCCTGCAACATCCTTGATTACAAAGTATTCCGAACCAGTATTTTTAATGAACCCCACCGAATTTGCAGACTAACCCCGCGCAAACAAACAATGTGTGTTAAACATTTTACATTAACCTAGATGTGTATCAAGACTCTGGAGTTTCACTGGAAATCATAAGTATTTAATCTGACCACCAAGTTTGGTCTCCATTTTGAAAGTGATTTAATGAATTTTTGAAGCACACTTTATACATTCGAATAATCCTGCAAAAATATAAAATCACTTCTCTCTTGCTGTTAGATTTGATTTGTGGGAACTGAACTTTATACTGTGGGAACTGAACTTAATATTTTTTACTACGTTTAAATTCCATATTTTTTATCTGTACTTCTTCTTCTTCTATTTCCCCATGTCTCTTTCTCACTCTCTCTCTCATTTCTCTGTCTTACAGACATCCATCGGTTTCAATGTTTCATTGTATGTTTAAATTTCTCCCTTGATCAACTTATGTATATTGTAGGCTTGGTCAGATCCGGACTTTTTGGTATCCGGACCTCGGACTTTTTTTTCGGACTTCTAAAAAGTCCGAATCCGCGGACCATTTTGTCGGACTGTCCGAAATCGGACTCGGAGCGTTCGAAATTGGACTTTTAGATCGGACTCGGACTGTCCGAATCCGGGCTCGGACTTTTTGTTCGGACTCGGACCATCCGAAATCGGACTCGGACTGTCCGAAATCGGACTCGGACTTTTCGTTCGGACTCGGACTGTCCGAAATCGGAGTCGGACCTGCGATTGAACTTTCTCACTTAATTCCTAAATGCCATTATTTAACTAATTTAATGACAATTATTATTACATATATATGTCACTTGCTGATTTGCCCGCTCGTTGAAGCGGGGGGAATAAAATGTGTTGGCAACAGTCATCGGGACTATCACCAATACTCACTTCCCCGTGGCGGACTGCGCCTCTAACTTCGAGAGTTTTGGGGGGATGAGCCCCCTTTATCGTAACCAGACTCTCCAGAGAACCGAACCCGCATGGTGCAAATCTTCCTCCAAAACCTCTCTACGGGTATTCTCCCTATAGAGAAGGTTTTCTCATTTGCCCGCTAGTTGGTGCGGTGTGAATAAAGTTAGCAACAGTAATCTTGACTGTAGCAAATGCTCTCTTCCCCGTGGCGGGCTGCGCCCCGAACTTGGTGATCTTTTAGGACTGCGCCCCCTTTATCGTTACCAGACTCCCCGGGAGGCTTCACCCCCATGGTGCAGATTTGCCCCCATACCCCCCGACAGCCTGCCCCTCATTGGGAAGTTTTGCCCCATTTATTGTAACCTACTCGTGGTGGTACACATTCATACCAAAATACTTTTCTCTAGTTTCAGTCTTTGAAAAATGCGTTTTGGGGCGGCTATTTTAGATCAAGATGACGAATTTTCTTCTTATATTATCGTGACCTACTCGTGATGGTACACCTCCATACCAAGTTTTGTACCTCTAGCTCAAACGGTGTGGAAAATGTTTTTGAGCGCTCATTTTGAACCAAAAAAGATGGCGACTGATATGATAACTTCCCACACGGATCTAATATCTGATCATGTGCTAAAAATAGTTCCAATCGGTCAAACCGTTTTGCCGTGATGCTCATGCAAACATAGTCACTTTCAATTTTATATACGTATAGAGATTGTTAAATTATGCATAAACATATTACAAATTATAAAAATAAAATCTCATAAATGAATTGTTTTCACGCTTCAAAAAAGTGACAAAGCAGTGTTGATTTAGTGACTTAGTCCGTACTATTGGTAAATAAGAGAAAGCTATTGATTTTAAGAGATCTCTGTGTGAAAGCTGGGGGAGAGAAGAACATTTATTTTATTTCTTTATTATAACCCCCCCCCAAAAAAAAAAACAGTGGCGTCATTGAACTTATGATATATCGCTTGATGCATCCCACCTACTTCCAAGCGTAGTTTTTACTTCATACTCACCAGTTATTCCGCCAACCTCCCCCCCCCTGTGCGGGTAACACCCCGCAAAATCTCGAGAGCACCCCGAACCTTTAAAATTTACGGTTAAAAATCGACAGAAAACGTGCAAAAACCCACCAATACACACCCAATTTTTACTTTACGCCCCAAAAACTGAAAATTCTGGCGGAATCCCTATACCTAATTCACAGGCATCTCTACACGGTTAACATAATGCAACTAAAAACAAGTAACACTTATGTCTGATACATAAATAAGGATATTTTAATTGTCAACTTTTTGTAAAATGTTATTTACAGCAGATGAAAAGCACTAAGGTATCTTGGTTTTATTTTAGCAATCCTTAAAAAGATCGTCAATATAAATTTTCTCAATTTCTTTCC